>JAODAL010079171.1:0-12669 GCA_025379985.1 Phyllomedusa bahiana | reverse complement strand
TTTTCAACAATTGTCCAAATGGTAAGGCCCTGTTTTTTTTTTTTGGGGGGCTTTTTTTCTGTACATGCAGCTATACTAAAAAGGCCCTTTTAAAAAAAAAAATGTTTTTCCTTAACAGAATTTGTTTTTACAATTTGTCCAAAGTGGCCCAAAAGGGGTTCAGCTTTAAATTTTTTGGGGGTTTTTTGCGGGAAACATCAGCTATACTACAGTCCAAATTATAAAAAAAATTTGTTTTCTAACAGACATTTGTTTTTCACAATTGTTCCAAAGTGGCTTCAAGGGTCATGTTTTTGAATTTTGGGGGCATTTTTGCTTGTGACCATGCAGCAATACTACATGTCCTATTTAAAAATATTTGTTTCTAACAGACATTTGGTTCTCACAATTGTCCAAAGTGGCTCAAGGGTCATGCTTGAATTTTTGGGGGCATTTTGCTTTTGCCCATGCAGCTATACTACAGGTCCAATTAAAAAAAAAAAATTTTTTTTCTAACAGACATTTTTTTCTTCACAATTGTCAAGAGTGGCTCAAGGGGTTTGATGGTGCGTCAGAAACAGGAATAAGTTAGGACACTGTAAATTGACACATATTGCAAAATGACTTTGTTTTGCAAGATCTTTAACATAGCTAAAAATTTCCTGTATTGAGACAACCCATTTAATACAATTTAAAAAAAGAGAAACCAAAAACATGGTGGGATTCCACCCCATTTTAAAAATGTGTTTTTTCTAGAATTAAAACTACTAAAACCCTTGCATGTACAAAATAGCGGGAAAAAAAAAAAATTCCTCTGAATTGTAAAGGTAGGTACAGGAAAACTTGCCCAAATTTGTGGGTTTATTCAGAGGAAAAATGGAGTATGGACCACTGACAGAGAACAAAGTACAGAGACCATTCCTCCAGCACGTTGAGTAAAAAATTAGAAAAAGAAAAGGGCCCAAAAAAAAGGGCAATTGGGTGGAACAAGGAGCGTTAACCACCAGTATTTCCAAGTGAAGCTCAATTGGGCCGCACTCATACGGAGGCAACGCTACCCCGGACAGGGACAGTAAAGTCCAGTGAAACTAAAATGGTGTGGTTTGACAACTCCTTTTCCTGGTACTTTTTTAATCTGGGGTCCATGCAGGTTTTTTGGGGCTCATGCCTTGGTTGGTTTCCCAGGTGAAAACAGGGTAAAAGTCCCAAATGAGTTCCCAGTGAAACTAAAATGGTGGGGTTTTTGTAAAAGAACTCATCCCTTTTTTATTCGCCCTTCCCGGCACCTTTTTAATCCCTGGTGGTGTCATTGCAAGAGCTTTATGGGCTCATCTGTGGGCCCAGGAACAGGGAATAAGTCCCACCCCCCTAAATGTCCCAGTTGAAACTTAAAATGGTTGTGGGGGGGTATGAAAAGATACCCTCTTTTGCCCAGCACTTTATTAAATCGGGTGGGGTTAAATGCAAGTGTTTTTGGGGCCCTCATGCCCCTGCGTTCCCAGGAACCAGGGGATAAACCAATGTTCCAGTATTTTCAAAGTTTAAAATGAAAAGTTATTTTATTTTTTCCCAAAATCAACTGCCCCTTCTTCCCCCTGGCACTTTTTTAATTTTTAGAGGGAATGGGTCATGGCAGGGGTTTGTTAAAAAAGGGGTCCCCCAATGCCTGATGGTGCAAGATAAAGGGAAAGTTGAAAATGGTCCCCCCCTTGGTGAATTTGTTTTTTCCTGCGTGGGCATTTTAATAACCTAATGTGGTGGTTGGCCTAATATGTTAAAGCCACACGTATCAATTTGACAGGTGTTGGAAATGTATTAATGGTTCAGCTTCCCCTCCCAATCTTGTTTTTGGGTGGGGTAAGAAATGGAAGGTGTTGTTTGCTCTCCCCTATAGACTTTAAATGGGTCCCATTAGATCAATAAATCTATCATCGACCGATCCGAATATCTTTTTCATGATGGTCCCCCGGCTAATCGACTATCCAGACCGATGTCGATTGGGCCCCAAACCGTAAAAATCGCCTCAACCACTATTTGGGCAAAACCTGAAACAAACAGCCCTGGTTGTGGTGACCCAACCTACCAAAGATTAGTTGCTGGGATTCAAATTTAACCTGCCAAGGATGGCCACTTAATCCAACACAGCCTTGGCCCTGCGCCCAAAGAGAAAAAAACACGTAGTTCCTTGGAAATTGTAATACGGTTAAATAATAAAATACGGTATTTTCATATTTGGGGGCACCTAAAATCAATTTCACCTGTTGTAAACTACAAAAAATTGCCTGGGATTCAAATTTAACCCTGCAAAGTAGAATCTATCAACCAAAAGACATTTTTTGAAGCCTGGACCAAAGTGAAAAAAAAAAACAACACCTTTCCCCCCCCCTGAAAATTGTTAAAAAAACGATATTAAATAGGTGGTATATTTTTGGCAAACCATACAATTACACCTGGTTGTGAACTACAAAAGTTTTGGCTTGGAAAAATTTAAAATTTTAACTTGCCAAGATGGCTCCTAATCGAACACAGCTTTGGGCCCGCAGCGCGAAATAAAAGAAGTGGAAAAAAAAAATAACACGTAATTTTTGGAAAATGTAATACGGGATAAGTTTACAATTATGTTAAATAGTTTTAGGTAGGATTGAAAGAAAAGACACATGTCCACAGTTCAACCTATGGGATTGGTGAAAAAAGTGGGGTGAGGGAGAGAAGAACAAAGGAAAACTTAAAGCCCAGGCACTCCCCACTGGTTTAAATGCCCCGAAAACCCAACAAGCCAAAGGAACCAAACCCTAGCTCCAAGGTATAGACCCCCTATTATCTGAACCCCCAAGAGCCGCCACCCGGCCAGAAAACCCAGAACATTTTTTACCTAGCACCTACGTTAAAATGCCATTTAATAATTCCTTTTAAGTTTCCAGGGTAGGTAAAAATCCCCCTAAGCCTTTCCCCTTGAAACCCTCTCTCCTACAAGGTTTTCCCTGGCCATTTGAAACCCATCTTTCCCCCCCCCTCAGGTGCAGGCTAATTCCGACAGATTTAAACAGATTTTTCATTTAACCAGTGGAAAATAGAACTGCCTTTTCCTTCTCCTCTGGAGAATTTGAACCCCTTTTTTTGTTCTCTAGTTCGTAAGGGAAATTTTTCCCCCCCTTTGTCGCTTTTTGAGGGGGCCTTCCCACCCTGAAATAAATTTTATTTTTCCCCCTATACTTTTAGGTAGGGAACCAATTTAATAAATATGAAATTTATAATTAAAATTAAATCATGTCCCCCCCGAAAAAGAGCCGTCTTTTCTCAAGACTAAAATAAAAGTTTTCCAATTCCTAACAACCTCCGAGCCTCCATAACTAAGATGCCCATTTCCCCATATAATGTTTGGGGTTGTCGTTTCCCCGGTCCCTTTATATGGTACCTCCCTCCTCAATGCTTCTAATTAACAAACCTCCACCTTTCTTAATAAACCTGGGGGCCCCCCCAGAAAACTGTGAACAGCATCAATTTTCTAAGTGAGGTACAACCAAAATATGTGCTTTTTGTTAACCAGCGGTAGGAATGACATCCTATGACCCGCTAGTCCCCCGCTGCCCTCCCCCTTTATTAATACACGCCCAATATCCCCTTACAGGCCCCCTATGAAGGCAGCTTTGATTGGAACCAAATGGCATATGTGCTGGTTTTCTGGTAGTTTTATGATCATACAAGAAAACGCCCAGATTCCTTTCCTCCAACATAAGCGATTCTCCCAAGTTTTCTCCCCCCTAGGACAAATATGAACGCCCCTTGTGATATTTAATTCTCCCAGATGGTCAGAACCTTACATTTTTTATATCCACATTGAAAACCCCATTTTGGCCAAGTGTGGGGGAAAATGCCCCCAAAGCACTCAGATTGGGTTGCCCCCAGGTTCCTGGATTAGCAATTATGAGCAACTGCCCCCCATAGATTGTGCAACTAACCCTACACTAGCTTGGTGTCCAAATCTGCAAAAAAAAAATTCAAACCGATGCTAAATGATCCCTATCCACCCTATGAATCGTTAATAAAATACATTAAATTAAGAGAAGGGGACACACCCAAATAAACTTAGTCCCCATCGGCCAAACATCCAACCTCCCTCAACCGGGAAACCCCTAACCTCAGAGTAGTGGATTCCAATTTACCACCATCTCCTGTTCTGAGTACTATCCCAAGCAGCCCCAGTTTATTTTAACCAATTACACAACCCCTGTTTATCTGTCCTAACCCAATGGAAATTTGCTAGTTTTACCTAACAAAACGGCTTAATGCGTGGGACACGGGTTGTTCCCCCCCAAACTCCTTATGCAAAAAGTCTCAAAAACACAAATTATCCCACAGCTTTTTTGCCCCCCACCGTCCCAGTCCCGACTTCTACTACACCCTCTTCCCCCCCATAAAATGAAAATCAAGATTGTGTCCTGGACAGCTTTCTGTCCCCCCACCCCCCCTTAATGGGTAAAATCCCATGCTTGGCAAATCACTAATAATAAATGGATTGTTTTTTTGGTCCCCCCAACATAAACCTCCCCTGTAATTACAAGTCCCTAAATGAGGCCCCCTACAAAACATGTTTTTCCCACCAAACAGCAAAATGTTAAAAAACTTGACTTGGGTCCCCTATAGATTTGACCCTGGGGGCAAGACTTAGAACCGTTTTTTATTTTTGGGAAGATGGGGAAGCAACATTTGCCCTTGCCCCAGTCTCCCTTGGCAACTTAAAATACCAGTCCCCCCCCCAACCCAGGGAAATCTCTAAAATAGTCAATGTTACAGGGGCAAAAACCACTGAATAACCGAATGCTGAGAGCTTCTTTAAGAAAACTCTTTTGTGTGGGAAAAAATAGCACCGAACAGGGCCCCCCTGGAGACCCCTTGTTTTCACATTCCCAAGTTTTTTTTTTTTAAAATATTAACTTGGGCTTTTAGAGCTTTAAATTTACTACACTGAAGCCCAATTAAATTATAGCCAAGAAGATGTATTAACAGTAAAAAACCTGGGGCCCCACCACCTTAGAACCCCCGACCCTGCTACTTGTGGCCCACCCCCCCCTCCCCAAACTACTATCTCCCATGATAGTAGTATACTGGTGAGACTAAGAAAACAATTGTAGTAACCTTCTGCAAATTCTCTTGGTCCCCAGTGAACCCGAGCAGTTTTTTTCCCCAATCCAAAAGGTTATTTTTTTTTTTAAGGTTGTCCCTACTTGCTCCTGACTTTTTTGTTGGCTTTTTGGGCATTTATAAGTTAATAGTAAATAGATACCTTTGTTGTTAAGTATGCATAACCCATGTGAGGCCACTTGGCCCCTTTTTTCATTTTAGAAATTTTAGCTGTCTTTTAAAAATCACTTTTTTTTTTTACAGATTTTTTATTAAAGCTCTGTATGTAAAATTTTTTTCAAAGGGCGAAGGGCCAGCCCCTCCATGAACTTAATATTTTTAAAAGGAGTCCCTATTTTTATTGTTTTATTGCCCCCTCCCCCTCCATAAACAGAAGTAGTAGCAGCCAAGATGGGGTTATATTTAGTTTGTTATTAGTCGCCTAATAACTTTGTGTTACCCATAGGAAATATATATTTTGCAATAAAATTCCCCCAAAGTAAAATAATTTTAAAAGCTCCATTACCCATATGGCCTTCCTATTAATCCCCACTTATTTGCCTAATAAGCCTGCTCCCAAGTCCCTTAAGTTCCCTGGTTTAATTGCGTCCCCCCCAATTAATCCCAAAAAGTTGTGGTGGCCCCTTTGTTAAAATTATAAAATGTTTTAACTTTCCCGCTCCAGTTTTTACTGCTATTTTTTTTGTTTCATCCCCCCAGTTTACCCCTAAAAATAAATTAATAATGTGGGTCACTGTTAAAACCCTAGATTTTTCAGAAACCGGTTGGGACCCCCGTTCCGAACAAGGTTCTTGCGTTTTTGTTAAGAAAATTGAACCCAGTAAATCCAACAGAAAGCATCAACTTCTAGTAGGGGTTTTACCTCCACAAAAACAGCACCCAATAAAATTATCCTCTTTAACCAGATGAAGAACTTCCCGTTTCCTTTTTCAGTCCCGATGTCAGAAAAACCCGTGACCCCCCAGTTCCCCCACAAAATGCCATGGTGAAAAATTGAAGTCAGACCCATTATTTTATCACTTGAAACCGTGGCCACGGAGTTTTTGCCCCCCCGCACCAATTTGATTATGAAATCCCCATCCTGGTTTTCATTCCCAATCTCCCACAGTGGATTGTTCGGGGGGTGTCATAGATTTACACCAAAACAATAAATATTTTTCAGCATCAAATCCCACCGTATTTTAATTTTTCCCAACCCACAATGTTTTAATTTTATCCTTCCCACCATAAGTAGCCTACTCCCCGCCCCCTCTGCTATACCTCTTTTCACATTTGCACATCATAACACCTCCCATTACATTAGAAAGCCAAACCCCCTCTCCCTCACCCTGTTTTCAGCCCCTCTGGTCCCCTTTTTACCCTAAATAGATTAAAACCTTGAAGGTTTGAGTAACCAACCCCAAATCCAAAAATGCGAGGAGGTTCCAGCCAAAGCGTATTCCGAGCAATACCCTACCCACCAATTCAATTCAAGCTCCCCCACTCTACAAACTAGGCGCCCTCCAAGTTCCCCATTTTTAATGGGTAGCAAGAAACTTCCCTAGCATTTTTAAATGAGAAAACCATTTTTAAGTTTTTCCCCTTTTCCATTTTTTTTACACTTTTTCCCGTGTCCAATGGTTTATAGGATTTGTACTATCATGTTTTTCATTTAGACCCCCATCATGGGATCATACATTAAAACCCGATCTAGATAAATAAGACCGCATGGGAAATTAAACCCCGTAACCTTTTTTTGTTGTCAGAATTAGGCGGTTTTTCGATTAAAACCCCCATCTCCTCCTTCGGTAGAATTGGCCCATGGGGGATTATACAAATTTACCCTTTTCAGATAAATGGGGGCAACAGAATGAATACATAGATACCTTTATTAGAGACAAGCAAGGCGATTTTTGTCATTATACAGTTAGGTAGATGGCAATTGAGAGATAACATGAGGATATTTGTTTGGGTTACTTTATAATAACAATGTAAAATAGATGTTTTGGCAAACCTAACAACCCTGTGGTGGAACTACACAAAAATAGGCCCTGGTAATTTTCAAAATTTTAGTAAAAACTTTGCAATGGTGGCCCTAAATCAGAACCAAAGCAGGAACTGGGCGAAAATTGAAAAAAGAAAACACCTATACTGAGAAAAATGTATACTGAAAAAATAATAAATAGTGGAGTTATTATGCACCTAAAACAAAATAGAACCCTTGGCAGTTTTACTAAGAAAAGAACCTGTAATCCCTAAATTATAAGTGCAAAAATGGTCAAATGTCCCCCTTAAAACCCCCCAAAAGTTTTTGGACTGTATAGACAATATCCCTCATCCAGCTTTCATTATAATAGCTTGTCGTTGTTCACCCGCACCGCTCCCCCCCCCAACGCCCCCCCCACCCTGTTTACACCTTTAAACAGGCGGATAATGCTACCCTTTAAAAATTCTCGTTGCCTAAACCTTCACCTATAAATCTGGCAAATCCACTGATCTAAACGAGAAGTTTCTAATGAACACCTAGCTAAAAGGTAAGAGCCCTTGTCCCCTCTGTTGAAAAAAACAATAGAATAATTTCCGCTGAAAAAAAAAAAAAAAAAGAAGCAAAGATTAATGCTGGAGACTATAATTGGGACGAGGGCAAGAGGGCCCAAAACGTCCCCCTATCTGCTTTATGAGGACTCCCTTTGAACCACACAACACGATCATGAAACAGGAAGGGCTATTTGTTTTCCTGATGTAAAAAAAAAATACGGAAGGTCCCATGTGGATTTGTTATTTTTTTTCCATCCCCAATCGCAAACAAACACAATCACCAGTTTCCCCCCCCCCATGCACCCGTTACCACAACACAAACATTCCTCCACCCCCTGCCGGCTATTCTGTAAACTGGATTTGCCCTGGGCCCGCCAAAATGACCATTATAGCGGACGAGAAAATGGTTACGCGATATAAAATAAAGAATTATGCGTATGTCCCAGATTTTAACTTGTTATAACCCTAAAAGATAATGCGCGTGAATCTTAAAAAAAAAAATTACAAACTTTGTCCCCCGATAATAATATTTTCCGCTCACACAATGAGTTTTTTAAGGAATGAAAAAAAAATGTTTCCTAGAAGAGATAAGATGGATCTAATTGAAACCTAATGTTGCCGTTATTTTGGTTCAACAAAGAGTCCGGTGGGGGGTGGGTGAGTCGTGAGTGTGTACAAAACTTATGGCACCCATTAGAAATTTTTGTATGTACAGTAAAAATGTATAAACAAGAAAATTCTTGATGCAAGTTTCGTTCCGTTTGTTGACTTGGTTCTGCTTGAATGTTTTGGGTTGAATGACACGACTAAAAACAGTATATATAAAATTAAATTGTGTTTGATGGAAAGCCAAAAAAAAATTTTTTTAATATAAGTACACTGTCCCATTATTTATTTTGGGGAAAAAACAGGGAATTAGAAAAGTCCTTTAGCCAACTGGCTTAACTGGGGGGCCCATCTCTACCATGGAATGTATAAAGGTTCAGTTCAGTATTATGAACCTATGGGGACAAAGGATTAAGAATAGCCAGGCAAGTAACTAAGAAGTAGCACGATTCCAAGTTTTTCCTATTGAAAGACCCCATAGTTTTATCCCCCGCTTAGCTTCACCGTTTTAATATTAAAAACTTTTTTTTAAACCAGTGGTTCCCTGTCACTTTTTGAAGATTTGTGTGGAAAATAACTAAACAATATGGAAATTGGTCCGCAGTTGGAGCCATTTGGGGAACCTCTCCTTGTGTGCCTTATATCTATGGCTTAATAATATACATGCATTATCCTGGTAACTGCAAAAACATTGGACTGTGGGGAATTACCCCCAGTTGTTGCTATGATCATCACAGTTTATAGTAATTAATTTTTAGTATTAAAACTTAATTGTGGAAATTTACCACAGTGAATCAAATTCGGCTCTATTTTTTCTGTGGCTATATAATAAAAATAGTTGGGTGGCAAATATCCCCCAGGTTACTGGTGAGATATTAACAGGTTGGTTTATAGTATCGCTAAATAATGTTGACCCCTGTGGTCCCCGATGTTGAGCATTAACCCCATGTACTAATACAAAATACATTGTTTTTTGTATGATTTTACATTGCAAAACCCATCAATAGTGATGTCCCACACCATGCTTTCTGATGATTTCCCCCTTTGTGTGCCTTTAAATGTTTTTATGGCTATGGATATCATGGTTCTGGTGGCATTATTCCCTGAAACTGGGTGGACCAACTTGTTTTTATTGTTCTTTCTATCTTAGTGTGGGTGTATTAACCCCCTGTTGCCTGTTGGACATCACTGTCCACCCACTATGATTGAAGTAAATTGATGGGTCCCCCCCCCCATTAAATTCACTTAGTTATTAATGTTATACAGTCGCCCAGCACTCTAAACCACTTTCCCCCTTTGAAAGCAACCTTTTTTTTACCCTTGTAGGTTGGTAACACCATCACTGTGTGCCCATTATTTCCTTGGAACAGTTTATTAAATCAACTTGTGTGTAAATTAAATTTCCCCTGTACACTGTGAACATCAAACCTAATGGTGTAATTTAATCCTCTGTACTGTGACATCCACTGTGGTGGGGTATATCCCTCGCTGACTTGTGTTGAACATCAAACTGGTGTTAAATCATATTAAAATCCCAGTACCTGGTTGACCTCACAGTGGTTGTATTAAGGTCCCTCCCTGGTACGTGTGGGTAACATCCAGAAAAAAAAAAAAAAAGGGAGTTGTATAAAAACCCCTTTAACTGTGAACATCACCACTTTGGGTTGTGGGTAAAAATTTATTTTCTTGCTACTGATGGACACATCACATTGGTGTAAAATTTATCCTTGTACTGAGATACAATAACTTGTTGTGGATTTAATCTCTTGTAAAAAAACTGTGGACCAATCACTGGTGGTTGTATTTCAATACCCCCAGTAAAACTGGGTGGGGTGACCATCACTGGAGGTGTTTGTTATATATCCCTGTAAAAAACCAGTAAAACATCACTGGTTGGGTTGTATTAATCCCCCCTTCTTGGTGTGAAACCATCACTGTGGTATTAATCCTGTTTAACGTGGGCCATCACAGATGGATTTTCAAATTATCCCCTTGTTACTATGAACAATCCAACTAGATGGTTGGTGGGTAAAAAATTATCCCTGTACACTGTTGACATCACTGTGGGGTTTTTAATTATCCCCTGTACTTGGTGGACATCCCCCAACTGGTTAAATTTATTAATCTTATGTAACTGAAACATCCACTGGAAGTAATATTAATCATGTTAAAACTTGGGGAAAAACATACACTGGAGTTTATTAAATCCTCCCGCTGTAACTGTTTTACATCCAAAACTGAAGTTTTTATTATCCCTGATACTGTGTCCATCCCAAACTGTTCATTAACCTAGTCTATTGGAGTTGAAATCACTTGTGTTTCAAATTATCCCTGTGGCAAGTTGGGCATCACTAAGCACATTATTAAACTTAGTGACATCCCATGTGGACCCCATATGAAAAAAAATTTTTGTTGTGTTGTAAGGTTTCCATTAAGTTTTGTTATACCCATTTACCTGCAATATTTTTGGATAAGTAAGTAATTTTTTAATGTCCTTTTCAGAAAACGTCTAGCCCTTAATTTTCATATTTTTTGCATTAACTTGAACACCAGTATCCCCACTATTTTGTTGACATTTCATTATGTACCCATTAAGTCCTTTTTGTATTTGTTGACAGCAGCAGAGAGACCAACATAAGCAGAAGCTTTTTATGTTTTTTTAATGATAACTCTCCTGGCTGAAAAAGTTATGCCCCCCTGGAGGACAAAGAAAACACCCTATTTTTCCCTGTTTTTCCACTATAGGGCCCTTCTGTGGATTAGTTTTTTGAATGCTTTCTTGATGGAAAGCAGTAATGTTGTTAACTATGGGTGAATGGCCTATGCCAAGATTTTAAATTTTGAAGTGCTGGGTCATTTTTGGCGGACCTAAAGAAGCTAAAAAACATTACAGCAAAAATTTGGACTAATTTTTCCGATTTTGGTTATGTATGAGTCAGGTGAATGTGGTACCTGGGGTAGAAAACCTTACCCTCACTTGGGGCAAACATTCCAATTATGGCCACCATGTTTTGGTTGACTTTTAATGCCATAGAAAAACAACTCAAGGACAAGTAAAATCATTTGGAACCTTAAAAACAAATCCCGTACCCACACCCCATTATGGCCCGGTGATTTATGCATGGATGATAAGAAACACATTCAAAAAGTCACAAAAAAAACCCAAAAGTATTATTCCCCATCCACCCCAAATCGAAAAACAGGTGAAAACATTATATGATCTCCCAAAGACGGTCCTCCAAGTTTTGTAATGAAACATAACACCCTATTCCTAAGGTTTTCATGTATCTCCCTTGAATGAGTCGAGGTCCCCTGTGGATAGTGGGATAAACCATAACCACTTTCCCACTCGGTTTTGTTTTTTGTGTAAATGGAACCCCAATTAATTCTCCCCGACCTAATTGCTCGGTGAAGTTTATGACCTGGTAATTAGAACAATTGTGGTAAAACTAAGTTTTGGAAAAACCCGTGATTTTTTTTAGGTCCCCTCTTATTTTAACAAGTGTTATGAGCCCATTTTGCCCCGTAAACCTTTAAAAATTAATTTTTTTCCACACCGTAAGGTCTCCCCCCCCCCTGAAAGAATGTGGGTTTTAGAATGGAACATTATAAACATGTTCTGGTGTCAAAACAACCATTTTGTTATTGTTTATGGGCAATTTAAAATATAAAAGGGTGGGTAGGTTATTTTCCGGAACCAGGGCCCACGCCCCTTTTTCGGGTGCCGTAAAGCTCCCCCCCCCAGTGGGGTGTATATTTAAGTGGTTGAATCTTAGGTTATTTAAGGGTAAAAGGTTTTCAATTTTTCCTTTTCTCCCTATTTTTTTTTGAGTAAATAGTATAAAATTTTTTTTGGCTCTAGGGGACCAAAAATTTCGTTGTTTTTTAGTTTTCTTTTCACCTCAATTTTTAGAGATTTAAATTTTTATTTTAAAAAAGTGAAGTTTTGAGCCCTATCTGAAAGCCATATTTAACTCCCCCTAATATTATAGAAATTAACAAATCTCCTGCATCCCATTTCAGGTGCAAAAAACGAGAAGAAGGGCTGGGGAACACAGATGGCATGTTGTTATAAGCTAATCAACTGCCTATAGAAAAAAAAAAGCCCACCCCCCCACCTTATCCGAGGAAAAAAAATTAAGAAAGAAATGGAGGAATTCCTGAAATACTGCCCCCGTGTTGCCTCTGCGAAAAAAACAGCTTAGTGAGGACCAACCAACCCCTTTGTAAAAAATTTTGTGAAATTTAAAAGAAACCCCATTTTAGCAAAGATGCCCCTAACGTTTTAGTCAGAGACCCTGTATTGTTTCCCCCTTTAAAAAGCCTTATCCTTCTATGAATTTCCCCTGATACAGGTTTGTAACCCTTTTTCTAGTTAAATTTGAGGGGCGTTAATCTCCCCAACAATTTTCCAGTTTCCTGGAA
>JAODAL010079170.1:0-12669 GCA_025379985.1 Phyllomedusa bahiana | reverse complement strand
TTTAACCCCCCCCAGGACATATGATGCTGGCAGATTATTCCCCCCAAGGAATATGTTGCTGCAAAATTTTTTCCCCTAGGAAAAGTTTACCTTCAAATTTAAATTACCCCGGGGAAAAAGATGCCTGCAAAATTAAATTTACCCCCAGGACTGGGATGCCTGTAGTTTTTTAAACCCTCCCCCCCCAAGGCAAATAAAGGCTGCAGTTTAATTACCCCCCCAGGCATATGTTGCCCTGCAGTTTTTTAACCCCCTAGGAAATATGTTGCTGCGGGTTTTTACCCCCAGGACATATGATCCCTGTAGTTTTTTTCCCCCGGTCAAAATGTTCCCTTGCAAAATTATTACCCCGGGGGAAAATTTGTTGCCTGCAAATTATTACCCCCGGGCCATATGAGGCCTGTAGATTTTTCCCCAAAGGACTTTAAGGGCGGGCCAAATTTAAATTACCCCTAGGAACATATGATGTGCAGTTTTTACCCCCAGGACATAT
Source organism: Phyllomedusa bahiana (assembly GCA_025379985.1). NCBI lineage: Eukaryota > Metazoa > Chordata > Amphibia > Anura > Hylidae > Phyllomedusa > Phyllomedusa bahiana. The sequence continues at coordinate 12,176 of JAODAL010079170.1, read as the reverse complement.
GTTTCCCCTGAAATTTTTCCCCCTAGGACATATGATTCCTGCAGTTTTTAAACCCAGGACTTAGGGATGCTGCAGATTATTAGCACCAAGATGCAGAACATTTATCCACATTGAACCTCATGTGCTAGGCGGATGCCCAAAGCCTCAGTGTGACAAATCTTTGACTAAAGAAGCTTTTTTGTTATCTCCTCTCAGAATCATTATTTGTCCAACTTCTTGCAGTTCAGGGGCGAAGCTTAATCTGCTTGATAATGGGAAGTTGTGATGATGTCTGGTAACTGATGCCCAAGTTCCTATTTCCTCCTCTTTCTGGTGATGTTTTCCTATATTTATACAATAGCTATTTTTTTTTTTTTGCATTCTATCAACTCAACAAAATCCATTTTCTTTATTTTAAAAAAACCCCAAAGGGACTTTTTAAACCATGGACCAAAACTTTTTAAAATTTGGGGCCCTTCTCCCAACAGGGGGTTTCCAATTTTTTGAAAGGGCCCTTGTGGTAAAAAAGTAATCTTTTCCCCACATTTTCCTCTTTTTTAACTCTTTTTCCAAACAGTGCCCCAAACGCCCTTCCTCTTCCTGATTTTGTTTTCCCCCCCTTTGCCCCCTTCCAAAATTTTTTTCCCAAATTTTTTTTCTACTTTTCAAGCCCCATTCGGGCCAAATGCTTTCCTCAAGGGGTTTTCCAAGACCAAAAACCACCCATTGTGTGAAAATAGAAAATTACCCCATACTTACCTCTCCCATCACCACCGGGCCCCAAAACCAGTTTTCCCCCCGTTCCCCCATGATGAAAATCACGTTCAAAGAGCCATGAAGCTGAAACCAATCACTGACCTCGTTGGTAAAAAGATTTTCAAAGCATCTGTGACTTTTGAGGTTTAGGGAAATTTACTAATTTCCCCTGGGGTTTAAACCCTTTCCCCTTTTCCCAAAACCTTTTACCCTTTGGGCGGGGGGGTCCCCCACGTTTGGGGTTTTTTGGGAAAGGGTGGGTTTTTTTGGGTTAAGATGTGATCCAGATCTCATCCCAGGCATACCTGGGTTGCCTGGCTATGCTGGCAGGTCCACTGAAAAAGTTTAAAACCAACCCGTGCAATTCATTACAGGGGGATTAGGTAATTGCCCAGCTACCTTCTATGAAAGTTTTTCTGCTTTGGGTAAAAATTTGGGTAAAATTATAGTGCTTGATCTTAAAAGATTGTTTTTAAATTTTTTGTTGGGAATTTTTTTTCTCAGTTTTTCCTTTTTAGTTCTATATCAGGTGTTACTTTTCCAGCCTCTCCTTGCCCTGAAAGTGTTTGTTGTAGTACTTAGGATAAGAACTTGTCAGGAAAGGGGGCCTGGAATGCCCCAAGACTACTTGGGAATATCCTTGGACCACCCTGAAATGCTCCAATCCCAGTCATACCACCCATTTTAAGCTTGGGTCTTACAAAAGCCCCACCCATTTGTCAGTTGTTGTGGATTGCCAGAAATAATTTTGGCCATATGCTGTGCAAGTCTGGACTAAGATACCTCCTGGTCCTAGAGCTGTTTGTTGCATCAGAATAAGTCATACTTGCCAACCCCTAAAAGCTGCTTTCTGATAGATGTGTGCTTCCCCAACATTTACATAAACCCCACCTCCTGTTTTATATGACACACCCTTTACAAGAAAGCCACACACCTTTTACAATGCTGTAACAGCTCTGGGAGTAAGTTGATTGGGAGATTTGGCGTCACCCGCTTTTCTGGACCTTGGATATCCTACCAAGTGTCCAAGAAAAGTGGGTGACAGCCCCTAATCAGCTTTCCTCCAGGGCCAGACTATCTGCGACTCAGCCCCTGTGCACCAAGCGGCATTAGGGTAGCGTCTCCAGACACTTTACCCTGGCGCCACTACTGTATAAAGAGCAGTCATTTGGCAGCATCTGCAGGAGAGTTGTCAGCTCTCCCAGGAGTCTGGGAGATCTCCCCACTGTGCAGAAGACTGGTCGGCTCTCCCAGGAGTCCGGGAGATCTCCCCACTGTGCAGGAATGTTGTCGGCTCTACCAGGAGTCCAGGAGATCTCCCCACTGTGCAGGAGAGTTGTAGACTCTCCCAGGAGTCCAGGAGATCTCCCCACTGTGCATGAGAGTTGTCGGCTCTCACAGGAGTCCGGGAGATCTCCCCACTGTGCAGGAGAGTTGTCAGCTCTCTCAGGAGTCCAGGAGATCTCCCCACTGTGCAGGGGAGTTGTTGGCTCTCCCAGGAGTCCGAGAGATCTCCCCATTGTGTAGGAGAGTTGTCGACTCTCCCAGGAGCCCTGGAGATTTCCCCATTGTGCAGGAGAGTTGGCGACTCTCCCAGGAGTCCAGGAGATCTTCCCACTGTGCAGGATAGTTGTCAACTCTCCCAGGATTCCGGGAGATATTCCCACTGTGCAGGAGACTTGTCGACTCTCCCAGAAGTCCGGGACATCTCCCCACTGTACAGGAGACTTGTCTATTCTCCCAGGAGTCCGGGAGATCTTCCCACTGTGCAGGAGACTTGTCGACTCTCCCAGGAGTCCAGGAGATCTCCCCACTGTGCAGAAGACTTGTCTGTTCTCCCAGGAGTCTGGGAGATCACCCCACTGTGCAGGAGAGTTGGCAACTCCCTCTGTTAGATGCCGCTGGCGCTACTGATCATGGCATCTAGGGAGTTAAATGTCCAGGATCGGAGCTAGATCTAATCAGCGGGAGCCTGATTGTATATTACAGCTGATTCTTGCCGCAGACGGTGCGGGCACAGCCTCTGAGTTCATGCCATCCCAGCGCTGCCTAAGAGACTTGCGTACTTTTCTGGGAGGATTGCTCTTTTTCTATAAGTTCGGGAGAGTTGGCAAGTATACAGTACATTTGATTCTAAAGTCCCAGAAATCCTTCTATTACCCCCTTCCAAAACCTCACACCCCCAGGACACGGACACATGACCGGGCGGCTCCGCGGGAAGATGTAACCACGAGCACAATCAGTTGAGAAACCGCTGCTCATTCCCGGTTCTCCTCTGCAGATTCATCCCAGCTGGGTGCTCCTGACTGTGGGCTCCAGTCCAGACTGGTGGAGAAACCATTATGACACATGGTCAATTTAACAAGGTTCAGCTTGTGATCTGATCCCAGTGCACCCGAAGGGGTCGGAAGGAATGCCTCGGTTTGAAGGGGTGCTCCCATCATAGATGGCAACTTCATAGGATAAGCCACAAGCCTGACAGGTGCAGAGGAGGAGGAAGCACCGATCTCAGGAACGGACCCTTGAGAGTGGCGGCTCAGAATGGAGATCTGGTCAGGCTTGTGCACAACTTTCCATTCTGTTCTATGGGAGTTCGGAGTAGGGTCGAACACATCGCTCCCCTGTACTTCTTTTATGGCTTTCTGTAGTGAGAATGAAGTTCCCCTTTAAGGACTGGTGTGTCTCTGGGATGTGGGTGCTGTTAACATGAGGCGGCTTCTATTCTATAATCTGTTTATTTTCCCAATCAAGTATGTGATAATTTACAGTACAATAAACGGCACCGATTGTGCAACACAGAACATGGCTAGAAAATTAAATACTCTACACAAGAAGTGACTTCAGCCGTCAGATCAGTACAAATCAGTGCTGTGCCGGACACAAGGTATGACTACAACAAAACACACGACAGCTGCGGTTATAGATCAGAAGATGGAGAATCAGCGACTTTTACCAGACACAAGATACCAACCCCACACCGGGCGCAGAGACGGAGAGGAGGAAATATTCATAACCTTATAACCATATAAACACCCCGGTGACCTCAGATTATAATTTATAATCTCCATAAATCACTATGTACAAACATTACTTATCCTGTATTATCCTCCAGAGCTGCGCTCACTATTCTGCTGGTGCAGTCGATGTGTACATACATTACTTATCCTGTACTGATCCTGAGTTACATCCTGTATTAATCCCCCCAGAGCGGGACTCACTATTCTGCTGGTGCAGTCTGTGTAAAATACATTACTAAACCTGTACTGATCCTGATTACATCCTGTATTATTATTCCTTTTCCCTTAGCTGCACTCACCTTATATCCCGCTAATTTTGCATCCACCCCGTGTACATACATTACTTACCTGTACTGATCCTGAGTTACATCCTGTATTATCCTCCAAGCTGCGCTCACTATTCTGCTGGTGCATCACTGTAATACATTACTTACCCTGTACTGTCCTGAGTTACATCCGTATTACCCCTCCAGGCTGCCTCACTTTCTGCGGTCAGTCACTTTTACAACATTATTTAAAACCGTATGACCCTGAGTTCATCCTTATTATACTCCAAGTTGCGCCCCTTTTCTGCTGGTGCAGCACTGACATACATTACTTTCCGTACTGATTAGTTAACCCCTTAAAATCCTCAACCCGCATCACTATTCGCGGTGCAGTCCCTTTAAAACTTTGCTTAACCTGACATGCCCCAGAGCGCACTCACTATTCTGCGGGTATGGGGCATGTATGAAAATGTATGTACACAGTACTGCACCAAGAAATGAGTGCAGCTCTGGAGTATAATACGGATGAAACCCCGATCAGGTGATATTAATAACAGAATTTAGGCGGGCTTATTTTACGAATTTTTAAACAAAATTCAAACAATTTGTTTACACACACAGATGCCTTGGTATTAAAAACTGGAATTCAGGTTAAATTTTAAAACCCCTTTGATGTTTTATCTGGTTGGAAAACAGTCTAAGGTGTTTTGTCTATCGAACTTCAAATTGGGGGCTGGCCATATTGGATCAGAACAAAAAAACCATTGTGCATTTTTTTTAAGCGACACAGCATTAGGCGTGCTGCCTTTTGTTTAAGGATTTTAAATTTAAACCGGGGGTGGCCCAGGGGGCCCCTTACCCTCAAGGAACTTAAATGGTGTACTTGTCCCGGGGGGGTTCTCGTTCTGGCCACCACATTTCTAAATGGGGGTTCCCCGGCAATCTCAGGGGAATGTAAATACTTAACCCTTTTGTAATAATATTTTTCCTTACAAACTGACAAATACCCCTATTTTCTGTAATTTTTTTATGGTTAGGGGGCAAAAAAAATATTTAACATGAAAATAATAAACCATGGAAAATTCAAAATTACTGGCCTTCCTTTAAAGGTTACCCCAAACTTTATTGTAAAAGGGGCAAAAATGCACACCCGGAAATGGGGCATTTGGGGGTATAAAAGGTTAACTAAAGGAATTTTTAAGGGAAAGTAAGAGCTGAAAACCCAAAAAATTTGGGCCCCTTGGAAATAAACGGTTAACTAGGATCATAAGGTAAAAATGTATGTAAAACCATACGCACCAGCAAAATTTGGGGAAGCGCTCTGAAGATAAACAGGATTAACTCAATCAGTAAGTAAAGTAATGTTTTTAACAGTGACTGAAAACCAGAAAAAAATGAGTGCGCTCTGGGGATAATACAGGATGAAAAACCGGATCAGCGGAAAAGTAATGTTGTACAGTAACGCACCGCAGAAAAGTGGGGCGCAGCTCTGGAATAATACAGGATTAACTCAGGATCAGTCGGGATAAGTAAGTATGTACAGTGACTCACCAGCAAAAAGGGGTGTTGCACTCTGGGGTAATACAAAAATAACTAGGATCCTACGGTAAATAATTTGTCAGAACTGCACCCGAATAGTGAGTGCAGCTCTGGAGTTTCATGCAGTCCTGTAGAGGCCAAAAAAATTGTGATGTAGTTTTAGTTTATGTGACTGGTAGGGCTTTGGGCCAATTTTAAAATAAAGTTCTTTTAAAATTGGGTTGGATGTTTTTTTTTACCCTTTTTGCCCCACCCATACACCTACATCTGGATCCACAGGACTCAGTACTTGATCTATGAGCCCTCAGCTGACACGTACCTTGCTCCCTTCTGTCCTAAACTCAGGTCACAGGTAAGGCGCCTGTGCGGACCCCGGTAAATTAAGGAGTTTGTTTCCCCTCAGCCAATCAGAAGTCACGTTGTTCCCCTTTCCAGTGCACGGTCAGTAGGGATCGGCGGGATGAGGCCTCCTGACCTACAGCAGGGGGGGGGGCCCAGGCTGGGGTCTAATGTGGGCGTTTTAGGGCTGAATCACGGATCCGGGGCCACGGATCGGCTGGGAAAGGGGTTTAAGGGAGAGGGCGTCATGGTATCGGCCAAACAGGAAAGCCCCCTTCATAAAATATATGGACCCCTGCTTGTGTAGTGGGGACAATCCCCCACCCAAGATACGCGGGGTGCACCCCACTCCCGGGCCAAAACACCTGGTCTAAAATTAAAAAACGTCTTATACAGCATTGGAAATAAGTATTGAACACATCACCAACTTTGTAAGTAAATCTATTTCGAAAGCTGCTATTGACATGAAGTTCAGGTGTTTAGCATGCATACAGGCCACGGAGGGTGAGCGTGCATACAGGCCACGGAGGGTGAGCGTGCATACAGGCCACGGAGGGCGAATGCATTACTTGTTGTTGTACTTGCTGATTCCAGGCCTTTCTGTAACTCTTCTCAGGTAACCTTGGCTATTGGACAAAACCCCCTGATATTTCTTTTTCACTCATTTTATGAAATCTTGGGGGGGGAGCACCTTTCTGGGCGGTTTATGTAAAATATGGTTTTTTTCCCCTTCCATATTATGGCCCCAACAGTGCTCACTGGAAACTTGGAAATTCTTCATAAACCAATGCCATCCATATGTTTTGCAACATACTGAGCTGCAAAAATCTTTAGGCAACTCACTGGTTTTACCCATCATGAGATTTCTCTTGTGTGGCACCTTGGTAATGAGAAACCCTTTTATAGGCTATTAATTGAACCAGCTGATATTATTATCTTGTCAGGATTGCTTTCTAATTAAAAGATAGATTTTAGCTGTGTCAGGGCTTTCCAGGGGTTTTTCTTTCTACTTCTACATGTGTTCAATACTTTCTGTCATTTCTCATTATTGCACATAACTTCATTTATAGACCTCTATAGTTTGATCTCTTTGCCTGTGTGAATTGGACGGGTTGTTACCGACATTTGGGGAGAAATTCATGTCAATAGCACCTTTAGAAATAGATTTCCTTAGAAAATTAATGGCGTGTTTAATACTTATTTCACCCACTGTCTGTAATGTACCCTCTTACATGCCTATCATAAGCGCAGTGACTCCTGCCCACCTGAGAATGTTCCACCCTGGTCACGTCTGCATCAGAGCTTCTGTTCAGAGTCATCATCATGGATTCTGTCCAAAAAGAAGGAAAATATAACGCGGCATGCCTCACTGCCATTAGAATGGAGGACACCGCACCGGGACTCGACAGACCCCATTGTAGTCAGTAGGAGCTGTTGGGTGCCACTGGTGTCCATTGTGAAACAAGTTCTGAGCTTTCAACACTGACATGGACCTCAGCTGATGGTAAAAACTTTATATTGTCCTCCTTAAAGGGCAACTCCACTAAAAATCCTCACTATTCAATAATGCCTGCAATTATCTCCCCCATTTGCCTCCTATGAAGGATCCTGACATTTTTATATGGAGAGCTATTTGTTGGGGTCCGGTGACATGGAGATGACGGTGGTCACCAGTGGTGTTCTTGACCCGAACCTACTAAACTGATTGATAGATTACCCTCCTCCCCAACTGAAGGTCACCAGTGGTGTTCTTGACCCGAACCTACTAAACTGATTGATAGATTACCCTCGCTCCCCTCCTGGCAAGTCCTGAAACAAATAACACAGAAATGTGCACCAAACAGCTCCCATATCTCAGCTTCCTGGACGACTTACATTCATGCTAAAGGGGTCTTCAAGACTTTTAAAAAACCTCCCTATAACCTTCTGCGCCTAAATAGAAAATTCCCCCATACTCACCTCTCACATCATCACTGTGCCAGAGCTCCGGCGTTCCCCATGGTCTCTCACTGATGACATCACGTTCATAGATCACATGATGCTGCAGCCAATCCGCATGTGCAGCATGTGACCACGGAAGTCAGGGATTGGCTGTAGCCCCATGTGACCATGGAGGTCAGGGATTGGCTGCAGCATCATGTGACCACGGAAGTCAGTGATTGGCTACAGTATCATGTGACCACAGCGGTCAGGGATTGGCTGCGGCATCATGTGACCATGGAGCTCAGTGATTGGCTGCAGCATCATGTGACCACAGAGGTCAGGGATTGGCTGCGGCATCATGTGACCACAGAGATCAGTGATTGGCTGCAGCATCATGTGACCACGGAAGTCAGTGATTGGCTGCAACATCATGTGACCACGGAAGTCAGTGATTGGCTGCAACATCATGTGACCACAGAGGTCAGTGATTGGCTGCAGCATCATGTGACCATAGAGGGCAGTGATTGGCTGCAGCATCATATGATCCATGAACATGACCTTTTCACTAAGGGACCGGAAGGGGACACTGGAGCTCTCAGTGGGAGGTGGTCGGGAGGGTTTTTAAAAGTCTTGGAAAACTCCTTTAAATTTTTTTTACAATTTTTGTGCGTAATCACCTCCACAGGTTTCAGCAATAAGAAATCTTCTCGATGACAAATTGTACAATGACCTCAGGTTATATTTTCCGTATCAGGGTGCGACACGGCAGAAAATTGTGCTGAACGTTAAAAAAAAGAAAAATTCTTAAAGGGGTTTTCTCACTGCAGTGATTCGCTTGTAACATGTAGGGATGGGTAACTGAAGGCTTTTTCTAAATACTTTGCTTTGTTGATTTTTCCTTGGCCAGAAGATAAAGAAGAGTTTCTCTCCTCTTAGAGCACACAGGTTTTAAGGTTACAACCATCTCTCTCCCCCACCTCTCCCTGCTCTCTCTTATCTCTCATTGCTCTAAGCTGCCATCACTCACACCGACCATGATGAGTCACCTCCTGCAGAGTCTTATCTATAGTAACGGACTTGTAAAGCTTCTCATTTAGCTAAGTAAACACTGTTTAGCGAGCTGCAGGCTGGTGTATCCTTTATATTTCCCACTTGTTGTTTAGTGTAACGAAATATAGGAAGGGGGTGAGCGATGGTCAATCCTGCTATAGACCTCCCACAGCTGAATAAATTGTGAAGGTCTTTAGTGGCTGTGACTGGTGAGAAAACCCCTTTAAAAATTGCATAAATGTTAACGCCCTGCAGGTTATCGTGGACACTGCTGTTTTTTTTTCAGTTTCCTCCTATTTATGCAAATGCCCAGCAGTGGAGCACGTAAGGAGCATGGACCATCCAGTATTTTTGTCCTCCTCGGGTCAGAAAATGTCCTTGTGATGAAGTGTGGGATCATCTCGGACCTCTCGGACCCCATTAACCTCCACTTTCCGTAGGCTTCCATCTAAGTCTTCACGCCGCCATCTTGGTAGGGGTTCCCCAGGCTAGAGCGGAGACCACGGCAGTGCGGACCTTCGTCTTCTACTGCCGCCGCTGCTTGTGTTGAGACCCGGAGGTCCACCAGGAGTATCTCTGGGGTACGGAGCAGGTGGCTTTCCCGTGGCCTCCATCTGGCGTTTCAGTGCATGAAGTGAAAGAATTATAAATACTCAACAAGACAGCGAGGAGGACGATCCCGGCCGCCACGATGGACAGGAGGCTCCAGTGGTTCAGTAGCTTGGGATACACATGTGCAGGGTACCCCAGCTTCCCAAATTTTTACTGGGGAAACAAGAAGTTTGGGGGATGTTGGGTTCATTTTGGCTTTTTGAGGTGTCCCCTTTACCCCTTCCCATCGTAGCAATTTACGTTGACATTGCGTTCATTCCCCCTCCCCACCTCCCATTTTTCTGTCTACATAGACATGTAAGGGCTCTATTATTGCGGGACAGGAGGGACTTTTTAATGGAACCAAATAATGTAATGTAAAGCTAAGAAACCAAATTTTCAGTGGAGCTGTAAAATGAAGAAAAACGGAATTGCGCCATTTTTGCGGGGTTTTTTTTGTTTTTTTTTTACGGAATTCACTGTGTGAAATAAATGACGTGTTATCCGTACGATTCCGGCGATACCAAATCTGTAGAACTTGCTTTATGTATAAAGGTACGGTCACACTGGGTAATTTCGGCGCCATTTTTTCCCCGATTTGGCTCTAATAGGGCAGATGCACGCTGAAATCACAATAATCCATAGCTCTCATAAAACATGAAATTACCCTCACTTTCCCCGGGGGGCAATACGATAAGTGATATACCAACTATTCATGGCGAATACGCGCCGCGAGTAATGAATGCGTATCATCGCGAGGCTCCCCCAAAAAATGATGTATTGCGGCGCGTACATCGTGTGAACATACCCTTACTAAAAAACTCCTTTTTTTAAAAAATTTTTAACATTTGCGTTGCGCCCTCATAAATTTTTTTGGGTTTTTTTTCCCTTATGGGCGGTGGGGCTTTTTTTCTTGCAGGATAAAGTGTAAATTTTATTGGTACCATTTTGGGATACATGCGATTTTATTTTTTATCACTTTTTATTCCAGTTTTTTGGGGGATAAGAAATAACTAAGAAAAAACATGCAGGACAATTTTGGAAATAAACCCTCTTCTGCCATTTTTTAGTTACATTTATTTCCCGGGGAAGCCGAGGGCCGACCCCTTTTGTCGTCACCCCTTTTAGTGATGAGGTCAGTGATGGGGGTTTTCTGATACTTTGCGGTTCTAACGGATGGAAATTTGTCCCATTCAGCCCCAAGTCTAAGGTGTTGTCTAGGATTAGAAGCACATGGCTGCTCTCTTTAATAAACCGCGCCACCTCTGTCACAGGATGTGTCTGGCACTGAAGCTCCGCCCCATCCACTTTGGTGGGGCGGAGCTGCAGTACCTGACACATCCTGTGAGCAGAGGTGGCGCTGTTTTCTTAAAGAGAGCAGCCATGTTTTTCTAATTCAGCCTTTAAATTGGTCCCGTGTTCTCTCCTGACAGGTCTGTGTTAGTAAATCCTAAACAATTCTGGAGCCTCTTCTCATAACTCTGTGTTGTTTGAATGGAGCAGCTCTCAGTGGGGACTTGTTATTACCATAGGGAGGTGCAGAGGGTTGGGGGGAGGGATAACATGTAAATATTAAAAAAAGACTTGGATTTTGTCCGTATTATTGTGCGTAAACTCAACTAAATAAGATTTGATTTAAAAAAAAATCTGTTATTCCTCCTGGAAATGTATCACTGAATCTGTCAGATGGGTGTCACCATATGGGGACACGCCCCTCTGACAACTACAATGGTAACACCCATCTGACAGATTCACTAAGACACTTCCAGGAGGAATAACAGAGGAACAGCACAACACAGAGATAGAAGAGAAGAGGCCCCAGGACTGTTGTTTCACAGGGACCACGAGGACTAACAGACAGGCCAGGAGAGGGCACAGGTCCAGTGATCTGGGAGGATGATGAGAGTTGGGGTCTGAGGACAGGTAGACACCCCCATGTAATCACCTGCCCTTGGTGAGCTCCTCCTTCTCCTCCTCTTCGTACTCGGCTGGACTCTCACTCAGCTTCTCCTCGTCTTCTTCTTTGAATTCCTGGAGACCCTGAATCTTCTTCAGACCCTCCTGATACCTGAGGAGATGCAGAGCAGATTGGATTTTACGTGCCGTGCCCTGATGCCCCTGCAGTTGGGTAGGGGGGCTCGTGTGACCCCTTCCATCTCATGCACATAAAGCAGTGAGGACATTCCTGTGGGCACCGGGGGCACATTCGGCTTTACACCTCATTTATTGTGCGTTTCTAGACACTTCTGACAATGGGGCGTGACCTCAGTGACAAGGGCGTGGCTTCAGTGGGAAGGGCGTGGCTTGCATCGCCGCGCACCATCATTTTGGCGCAGTTAGTGGCATGAAGTGAGAACTAATCGAAGGTGTAAGGTTACACAAGAGGGGCCTGACCTGAGATCTATGAGCGCTGGGATACACGGGACGCAGTGGGAGACGGACCCGACAGGAGCGAGGCAAACACACAGCGGCCATCTCTCATCTAAATGATCTCTCATGTGAACGCCGCTGCGTCTTCCTCATAGACCGCAGTGATAATCTCACTGATAATTGTTAGATGCGTCTCTGGGTCCGTCCCGTCGGTCCCCGAAACGCATCTAAAAAGCGTATGTACATACAGAGGCAAAACTCCGTGTGAACAAACCCTAACACTGTTCTTGCTGCCCATTACAACCAATCAGAGCTCATAGCAACTACTAGGCCCCAGCGACCAAAC
>JAODAL010079169.1:0-12669 GCA_025379985.1 Phyllomedusa bahiana | reverse complement strand
CTTTACAAAGTCAAACGTTTACATACTTTTCATTAATATTTGGTAGCATTGCCCTTAAACAGTATGACTTGAGTCAAATAGTTGGTAGGGATTTTGGCCCATTCCTCCTGACAGAACTGGTGTAACTGAGTCATGTTTGTAGGTTGGCTTGCTCACAACTGCCTTTTCAGCTTTGCCCATAAATATTTAATAGGACTGAGATCAGGGCTTTGTGATGGCCACTCCAAAACATTGACTTGGTTATCCTTAAGCCACTTTCTATCCAGTTTCACAGTATGCTTCGGGTCTTTGTCCATTTGGAAGACCCATTTCTGCCCAAGCTGTAACTAGCTGGCTGATGTTTTGAGATCTTGCTTCAATATTGCCACATAATCTTGTTTCCTCATGATACCATCTATTTTGTGAAGTGCAACAGTCCCTCCTGCAGCAAAACAACCTGACAACATTATGCTGCTACCTCCGTTTTTCACAGTTGGGATGGTGTTCTTAGGCTTCTAAGCTCCTCCCTTTTTCCTCCAAACATAACTATGGTCATTATGGCCAAACAGTCCAATTTTCATCAGACCACAGGACATGTCTCCAAAAATGTAGGCCTTTGCTCCTGTGTGCACAGGCAATCACTAATCTGGCTTTTATAGGTTTCTTTTGGAATAATGCCCTTTCAGCCCATGTTGATACAGTACTCGTTTCACTTTGGATAATGACACACTCTTACCAGCTTCCGCCAGCATCTTCACAAGGTCTTTTGTTTTTGTTCTTGGGTTGATATGCAAATATCGGACCAAAACACGTTAATCTCTAAGACACAGAACCCATCTCCTTCCTGAGCGTAATGATGGCTGGACATTTCCATATTATTTAAACTTTGATATAATTGTTTTTACAGGTGAACGAGGCACCTTCAGGTATATGGAAATTGCACCCAAGGATGTTCCAGACTTGTGCAGTCTGCAATTCTCTTCCTGATAGCTTGCATAATTTCTTTAGACTTTCCCATGATGTTACACACAGAAGCAGTGTGATTCTGGTCTGCATTAAAAAATGCATCCACAGGTGTGTCTCTAATTAACTCAGATGTTGCAAATAAACCAGAAGCTTCCAAAGACATGACATCATCATATGGGTTGTCCCAAATTGTTCAAAGGCATAGTAAGTGTATGCAAACTTTTGACTTTGCAGAAAGTAATAAAAATGTCTTAAAAAATTCTCTCTCTCTCTCTCTATCCTCATTATTCTGGCATTTGGAAAATATGAATAATTTTGGTAATCCTAATTGACCTAAACTGGGTAAGGTTTATTCTGATTTCATGTCAGATAGTGAGAAAAACATGCATATGTATATTTTATATAGTGTATGTAAACTTCTGGTTTCAACTGTATTTACCACTAGAGGGGCCCATTATACATAACTACTTATCTACTCTAGAATTCTATGTACTTACTTCTTAGGGTGATCTTTATACATACCTACTGGGGTCCTATGTATCTACTTACTGGAGGAGCCTTATATACCTACTTACTGAGACGACCCGATATACAACCATATCTATGATCCTTTTAGATAGGTTAATCTCTAAGGGCGACATGTATGATCGGGATTTGCGCCTGTTTTCTGCCGAAAACGGCGCCTCAACGAGCCGAATCCCCTGTCGGACGCAGGGATGTGATGTTAGGCGCAGCCTTCGCCACTTTCGGATGCACCTAACATGAAGGGGTGTGTAATGGCCGCGGTGTGAGCATTCTGGGTCGGGACGCGGCACATTCGAAAACTCCGAGGCATGCATGATCGCGTCTCGGCAAAGTGCGGCGCATTGCAGCGCTCGCCAGCTCCGACAGGCCGACCTAGTTGAAGTTGGTCTAAATGAGCCGGAGGAGGCGAAGTGAAGTGAGAACGTAACATGAGAGGAAACATATAGAAGATCACAAAAGAAATACATCTTAGCTCTCAGCTCCGTGAGGCATGGAGTATGATTCCAAAAATCGCTTTTATTAGGTGTTAAAACATTATCAGAAAAAGAGCTCAAACCTTCTAAAAAAAAAAAAACCATAAATAAAATCACTTTCCAAAAATCAAGAACGGCGCAACATCAGGAATTAGGATCTTGGAAATTGCCGGAAAAAACAGTAATTCAAATTCTGTAAGCGCTTCTCATTGGTCGTCAGAAAACAGCCAATCAGAATAGGAGCGACAGTGAACCATTATAACCTATGGAGAAGTATTGACCAATCAAATGCAAAGGCGGGACAGTTCAAAATATAGTAAAAAAGGCAGAAAAGAGCTGATTGGTTGAACTAGCGGGGGCTTGGCTATTCTGGCCAATCAGAGCGCGAGCTACTTTGTCCCATTGTAGTCTATGGAGAGATGGGGGCACTGAAATCTCAGCGCCGTGAGGCATGGAGTATTAATAAATAAATCGTTTTTATTAAGTGTAAAACATTCTCTGTAAAATAGCTAAAATCTTCTATAAACATACAGAAATAAAATCCATAACAACGCGTTTGTCGCTGTCATCGGCGCTACATCAGGTATTGGGATATTAGAAATTGCCGGGAAATACAGTAATTCAAATTCTGTAAGCTCTTCTCATTGGTCGGCATAAACCAGCCAATCAGAATAGGAGCGACAGTGACCCATTATAACCTATGGAGAAGTATTGACCAATCAAAAGACAAGGCGGGACAGTTCAAAATACAGTAAAAAAGGCAGAAAAGAACTGATTGGTTGAGCTAGCGGGAGCTTCGCTATCCCGGCCAATCAGAGTGCAAGCTACTTTGTCCCATTGTAGTCAATGGAGAGATCGGGGCAATGAAATCTCGGCTCTCAGCGCCGTGCGGCATAGAGTATGATTAAAAAAAAATTTTTTATTAGGTGTAAAACATTATCTGAAAAAGTGCTGAAACCTTCTATAAACATACATAAATAAAATCAATAACTACGCGTTTGTCACCGAGACCGGCGCTACATCAGGAATTGTGATTTTGTAAATTGCCGGGAAATACAGTAATTCAAATTCTGTAAGCTCTTCTCATTGGTTGGCAAAAACCAACCAATCAGAACAGGAGCGACAGTGAACCATTATAACCTATGGAGAAGTATTGACCAATCAAATGCAAAGGCGGGACAGTTCAAAATACAGTAAAAAAAGCAGAAACGAGCTGATTGGTTGAGACCAGGCGGCAGATATGAATCCACCAATCATATGTAGTGCGTCTATTTTGAGTGGAGCAAGAAGTGCGCGATAGAAGGGCGCCTTAAAAGTTATTACTGTCTATGGGAATTATTCTAGTACTGTGATTGGTTGGGGGGAAGAGGGGCTCGTCCTGCTTAGCCAATCAGCAGATGAGTTACTTATCTCATAGAATTCTATGGGGAAAAGAAATGCAGAGCGAGCTCTGTTTGTGATCGGCTCAGTTAAAAGAGGCGCGGTTATTTGGGCCAATGGGAGAGCGAGCAACGGTCTTATGGGTTTTCTAATTTAATCTATAATAAAACTGTACATGGCAGAAATAAAATGATAAGACTCACGAAGTTGTGCCGATGTTTATATAAAATGAACAATAATATGGGAGTAACAAAAAAAAAAATATTAATTCAATAAATTCATTTTTATTTCTTTCATTTCGTTAGCCAATGATCAATATTATAGGTGTAACAAAAATAAAGAAATAAAAATGAATTTATGGAATAAATTTTTTTTTCCGTTACCGACATATTATTGTTCATTTTATATAAACATCGGCACAACTTCGTGAGTCTTATCATTTTATTTCTGCCATGTACAGTTTTATTACAGATTGCATTGGAAAACCCATAAGAGTGTCGCTCGCTCTCCCACTGGCCCAAATAACCACGCCTCTTTTAACTTAGCCAATCACAAACAGAGCTCGCTCTGCATTTCTTTTCCCGCTGTCAACGTTACCCCTCTTGGAGCCTGTTCAGACTACAACACCTCAAGGAGTGAAAAGGACTAGCTACTGAATAATCCTGCACTGGTTTAAAAGAGATGGGCGGAGTGCAATAAGCCAATGAGGCAGCCACTCATACAGACTACAAAAACTTTGTTTGGCTCTGCACATCCAAAAGCATTTTTTGAAAAAAATGTAAGCATAGGATTGCAGGAATATTCAGTAGCTAGTCCTTTTCACTCCCTGAGGTGTTGTCGTCTGAACAGGCTCCAAGAGAGGTAACGTTTTAGTGTTAGGACTCACCTGGACTGGGGTCCCCTTGACGCAATTGGGAGGTGAGCTTAAACATTTTTGATCAAAACTGTGAACTAAGAGCCCCAGATTTTCATGTATCCTTAGCAGTAATGCATTTTCCTAAAATTCCTATATGCCTTTGATGTTTTCTTAGTTAATAGTGTGCCGCTGACATTTGGAATATGTGTTTTTTATTGCCTCGCCAGTGTGCACCTTTGCTTACATTTTTTTCAAATAATGCTTTTGGATGTGCAGAGCCAAACAAAGTTTATATAGTTACTAGGGTGAAATACCTTTCAACTACACAGTGTGTATGTGTCATATACACACATGTTCCTGAACCAGAGTTTTTATTTTGGGATATTGCTCTCTGTTCCAAAGAGTTACTTTTTTCACTGATTGTATTGAACTATCATTGAAATACAGTGTGTGTATTTCTAACATACACACATCTCCATTACATTCAGCTTATTATTTTGGGATATTGTTCTCTGTGCCAAAGAGTTACTTTTTCACTTATAAGGTGAAACACCTTTGAAATACAGCTTGTATATCTGTCATATACACACATCTCCATTACAGGCAGGTTATTATGTTTGGATATTGTTCTCTGCGCCAAAGAGTTACTTTTCACTTATAAGGTGAAACACCTTTGAAATACGGCTTGTGTATTTGTCATATACACACATATACATTACACAGAATTTGTTTTATTGTAAATTTTTGATCAAACAGTATGTCAGACAGAGAGGTGGAAGTCCTTTCACATGGGAGGGGCAGTGAAACAAATGTTCCTGGAGCAGGCACAGGTCACAGCACAATAAGGGGATGTCGCAGCAGGGGTCACTGAGTGAGGATAGAGCTACCGGTGTCATCTAGCAGCCATGTGTTGACCACCAATCCAACGGTTCTTGATTAGTTGACTAGGTCATCCACTTCCTCCTAGATGACATCTGACTACCCCCGGCCAAGAGTCGGTGGGTTCATCAGACACAACTCTTAGTTGGCATGACCCAGAAGCAGGTCAGGGGCCCTCTCCCATCCTCAACCCTCCTCTGTCCCGCTCCGTTCCCTCAGCCAGAGAACTACTAAGTGTTGTGGGCTCTGTGCCACTATACAGTGAGGTCGAACTATTCAAGAACAGTGAGCAGCTACTGGGCAGCAAAGAGGTGTTGCAGACATCCGCTGCTTCTTGCAGTAGGCGGGCAAGTAGTGATGAGGAGAGTGACATGGGAGGTTATGTTGTGAGCGGTCAGGCTCTGTTCACCGAGACCATTAAGGAGGACAGCAGTGACGGGCAAACACAAATCGATGACGATGGCTAAATCGCACTTTGGAGACAGGTGATGTGATGATCATCATCATCGGGAGAAGAGGGCGGCAGCTTGAGCATCAGGGAGTGGTGCAGCCAGCAAGTCGGTAGTGTTGCCGTGAGTCAGCAAGGTGGCAGCAGTGCGAGGTCAGGAGCCAAATGGCCACGGTGTAGACCAATCACTTTGCAGGTCCCTTCTCACCAAGAAAGTAGCGGCGCTGGGGCCCATCGAGGCAGCTGCGGTAGCAGTCAGTTAGTGTGGAGCGTTGATGGTAAAGTCACCTATTCGGTGGTGTGGCAGTTTTTTGCCAAGACATGGGTATATGTAGAATCTGAGGGCAGAAAGTGAAGTGGCCAGGGATCTAATGTTGGCACCACGGCCCTGCATAAATATATGCAGTGTCACCATCGAGTAGCCTGTGAGAAACCTGTCTCAGATGTGGTGGTCCATCCTGCCGCAGCAACAGCACCCAGTGCCACGCATCCCATTTCAGGCAGTCAAGGCTCCACCACCTCTGCCGAATGAAGCTGTCTGTCTTTCCCATCATCTACTGGTCCAGAGGCTCCTGCTCCTCGCCTCTCATGGTGCCAGCAGTTGTTCACCAAGGCGATTGCCAGGAGACAGCAGTAAGCATCCAGCCATTCTATAACGCAGAAGCTGACTGTGCTCCTGTCCAAGTTGGTGTTACTGCAGTCCCTCCATTTTCAAGTGGTGGACTCTGCACCTTTCAGAGAACTTATGGCTTGTGTCGAGCTGAGATAGAGAGTTCCAAGCCGTCATTTATTTTCGAAAAAGGAAGTTCCAGTCCTGCACAAATATGCAGAAGAGAAGGTGGGCCAATCTTTGAGCCTGTAGGTGTCTTCTAAAGTGCACAGCAGCGCAGACTTGTGAAGCTGTAACTATGGTCAGGGACAGTACATGCCCTTTACGACCCACTGGGTGAATTTGCTTCTTGCCCAGCAACACCAGCACCTTGGACAGGAAACGTCGTTTTCTCCTCCACGTTGTCAAACTGCTGATCCTGCGCCAATTTCCGCCTCCACCACCTCAGTCTCCACTGCAGTGATAAGTCTTAGTACTCCTCCAGCATACCAGATGTGCAGGGACTGGTGGTGTCACGCAGTTCTACATCTGGTTTGCCTGGGCAAACTAAGTCACACAGGGGAGGAACTGTTCTGCGTCATGAAAGACGAAATCATTCCTGACTTTCTCCGCAATAACTGACAGACAATGGAAAGAACATGGTGTAAATGCTGCGCTGAGGAGGGCTGAGCCATGCGCCCTGCATTGCGCACATGTTTAATCTGGTTGTCAAATGGTTCCTCAAGTCTTCGACCCATCTGCAAGACATTCAAAATGGCCAGGAAACTTTGCAGACACTTCAGCTATTCCTACACCGCCAAGCACACACTCCTTGAGCTGCAGCGGCAGAACGGCCTCCGCCAACATAGGCTGATATGCGACGTATCCATACTTTGGTATTCCAGCCTCCATACGTTGGACCAACTCTATGAACAGAGAAAGGTCATTAATGATTTCTTGATGATCCAAGTAGACAGGAGTACTCCCCTGTGTAGGTTTCATGTCAGCCAGTGGCAGCTCATGCGTGACACCTGCTGTTTGCTCAGGCCCTTTGAGGAGGCCATGTTTTTTGTCAGTCACCAAGACTATGGGATGAACAACATTCCAAATTCCAAGCTTCATTCCTGGAACAGATGCTGCAAAATCTGTCTGAGTCCGGGGGGGGGCTGAACGGGAGGAGAGAAAGGAAAAGGGAGCATAAAAAATATCGGCAAATGATTTTTTTTTCCCCCATTGACGGGAGAGAAAGAGTAGGAAGCCGGGGGAGGGAGGGGGTTAAAGGAAGATGAGGTAGATGCCCTGAACATCGTGGCGAAATACAGTGGAGAGGGGGCCGGGGCCCCTCAAGCATTGTGCAGATAAACCCGATGCATATGATTTTTGGGGTTTGAAGTGAATCACCACCCCGTGTCACCTCTGAGAGGATGCTTCTGGCTCTCCCCCTTTTGGGACCTTGATAAAGGTCCAAAAGGGGCCTTTTTTTACCTGCTGAGGGAAGATAAACTCAAGTACAAAAGAGAAATCCTATCAGTAAATTTGGGCCGCTGCCTCTTTGCTCCATCGTCCATCCCTCTTGCAGGTCGACGGGGGGGGGGGGGGGGGGGTTCCTCACACTCAGTACCTGACATGGTGCGTGAGGGGATGGAGGGGGTGGAGCAGTAGCAGCTCCATAGCAGCAACCTTGGTTTTGATTCGTTTAATGGCATCTTTCTTAACCGCCTTTGTGGAAGGTTCTCACTAGCGCAGCAGCAGGCGCGCCCCTGGAGCAGCCCCCTGCCCAGCAGGTGGTGGCCTACTTGGCAGCATTTCCCCAAGCCCAATAGAAGATCTGCTGGACTACTGGTACCCCCAAATCGAGTGTGACCCAACTTCCCGATTTTGACTGGAGAATTGCCCCCTGCCCGCCCATATGGCCTACTCATTCCCCCGCCAGCCCCAAACCCCAAAATGTATTGTGCCACTCTATGGGTTTAATGAGGGCTGCCATCAACTCCATACAATTATTGTGCCACCTTCATCTATCATCTGCGCCACCCCCAAAATCTTTCATTTGCCACTCTGGGTACTGATGCTGCTGCTACCTCCAAAGTTGTCATTTGCCACCTGTGACCTACTCATGCTCCCGCCAACCCCACATTTTGGCATTGTTGCCACCTGGGCCACTCATGCTGCCCCCCACCCCACACTATTTTTGTGCCACTCTCTGGCCTTTTCATGCTGTTTTCACCTTCCAATTGTCATTGTTCCACTTTTGGGGCTTACTCATGCTGCTGCAACCTCCACAATCGTCTTTGTGCCACTCGTGGCCACCATGCTCCCCACTCTCTCACTCGCCCCCCCTGTGGTTCCCTAAAGCTGTTTTCCCCCCCTCCCCCCGCCTATGATTTTGCCACTATGTTTGTTTTCCTTTTCTTTTAATTTCCAAAAAAAAAACAAAACCAACCCATTCACCTTTAAAACCAACCATAACCCCCCGCCCTTTTTTTATCAATTTCTTTGATTAGGTCCCAAAAGCGGGAGTGGTAAAAAAACACAGAAAACATAAATATTCCTTTTAAATTGTCATCTCTGTTTTTGGATAAACTCGTTTTGTTTTTGGTTTTAGCAAACCCTGATGGATTATTGACGATTGAAAGGGGGAAAACTGAGGGATGAAAGGAAGGGCAACAGATCAGTGACGTCAATGCAAAATTACTGCTAACACCCTCCACTCTTTTCGGTTGGAATGCTTACATTATTAGTTTTTTAAACAAACAGTTCTGTCAAAATTTCTTGGAATCATTGATGACAGTGTAAAGGGTGGCCCTTTGACCAAGTGGGATTTAACCTCTGCTCTTCTTTTAGGGTGGTGCGAATTACCCTGTAGGCTGCTTTCCCCCACTTCAGTTAGTTGTTCGTCTTGCCCATAACTCCCCGATAGTGAAGTGTAAAGAAATTTTAAAGCCGCCGGGTCATCTGCGTGTTTTTACTAAATCCGCATTGTTTCAATACCAAACCCTCCCTATTATTTCCCATGGCAAATTTTCAAAAACACCTACAGGCTCTCTGCAGCCAGGAAAATGGGTTTTTTTTAAAACCCAATTCGGCGCAAATACTTTTGGGAACAAACTAATTTTTTGGGTAAAAATTTGGCGAATCGGCTAAAACAAATTTTTTTGAGAAATTCGCTCATCTCTAGGTTATCAAAATTTAAAAGATTTTTCCCTTCTGTTTTCCTAATGTGGTTGCAAAAATAGGCCCCTAAATTGGGGTTGGGGAACTTTACTTTTTTGGGTCTCCATGTTTTTGTGGTAAATTTCCCAAAGTGGCCTGTGACATGTTTCACCATTATATGGTGTCTGTATGGCGGTACTAGTGGTCTTAATGTAATGATTTATAGTCAATAACAGTATGGTGGTATTACTCAGACTGTTTTGGGGGTTTTGTATTGGTATATTAGAAAAGAGCGAACCATAAAAATGTTCAAGTTTGAGTCAACTTCGAACCTTTTTGGGGGTTTCGGTTTGCGGGAATTCGAAACTGAACCCCATTAAGTCAATTGGAGAAGATGTTTGGGTTTAATTTTTTCCTTTTACAGGGAAGGAGAAGCTGTAATTCCATCCCGAAGAGAAAAAATGGATATGCGGAAGAACTTAGTGAGAAAAATTTGGCTCTAAGAGTACAAAAATTGAAGACTAAAATACTTAATTCCTTTTAATGGTTACTGATAAAATAGGACAGGGTTTTAAGGCGGGGATAGCTCGAGGGCACGGGACACTGTACGGGGCCCCCCCATCCCGGGGGGGCCCCCAAAAAAACCCCCTTTTACACAAAAAAAGACATCAGTTTTGAAATTTGGGACATGGGAACTGGCGGGCCCATTTCCTTTTTTGACCCCGGGCCCCAAAAACTTCAAGTTATCCGTGCTTTTCAAGCTTGTACATGTTGAAATTGTGGTGGCGCAACAAAATCCCAACGGGGAAAAATGGAGGGGTCAGTGGAAATTATGTAGTTATTGGTGGTGCAGCAGTGAAGCCTCTTTGGGGGCCTCATCCCAGGGGGGCCCAAAGACCCCTTGGCACAAGAAAAAAAATTATTGGAAATTTGGGAATGCAATGCCAATAAGGGCAGTAGAGCGTACTTCTTTTCAGGGCCCTAATCAAAAGGGGCCCCCTGACATATTAAAAAATAGGAATTGTAATGGGTGGGGGGCCCCATTTTTTATTGTCTGTATGGGTCCTAAATGGGGACAGAACTGATAGAGCCCTTTTAAGAAGGGCTCCATTTAAATTTTTTTACCAGGGCCCCAAAAACTTGAACTTTTGCCTCTACAGGGGCTAGATTAGACGACAGTACCCTTGGGGGGCAGCAAGAACATGGCAAGGGAACATGGAGGTTCCAGTTTGAAGATTAGGAGCAGTACCATTGTGGCAAAAAAGAAATGCCAATGAAAAACATGAGGTTCAGGGAAAAGATGTATATATTGTGGTAGAAAAATTGAGGAATTTAAAAATAAATATTTTTAGAGAAAAAAGGTGTAGTACACATCAATTCATACAGGGATATATCTACAAAATAAATTCGCCGTAAGCTTTTAAATTACTGTTGGCATTTTGAAAACAATTGTTAGAAGCAGCAGGGACAGGGAAATACAGACAGAGTGTATTGTAGATTTAAAAGTGTATTTCCATTGTCAAGAAGACGTGCACAGTTTTTCTATCAGTGACAACGCAACAGGACAACAAAGTTTTAAAAAATCCGGCTTGATTAATTTTTAACATTCAAACGATTTTCCTTGTCAGGGGGAAAACAATACGTTTTTCAGATATCACCCTGCCAGCGTCTGAATGGCATTTTTGAGATAACACTGGTTCTGGGGAGATAAAACTTCTATGGCTTGTGAGCAAGCTTAGGCAAATTCATCCGTTGGACACCCCAAAATTTTAATGGGTCCGACAAAAAACCCAAAAACTTGATGTTGTCCCCGGAGTCATGGGACCATGGTTTAAAGGTGGCTTGTGTCTGAATTCCCCCGCCTTTCAGGCGTTTGGGGAGGTGGTAAAAGTCGATTGCCCCAAAAGTCAACAGTAGTGTTCTGCCAAAACTGCCGCGTGTGCTATTTGGGCCCTCTACTGATGCCCCGTTGCGAAAAATTTGTTCAACGTGACATTAGACTGTGAAGACACAAAATATGTGTTGAGTTGGTCAATGAGCACTGTCTCAAAATCCTGCATTCTACTGTCAATTTGTGTGGGTGGAAGGAAACTGCTGACTTTTCTCTTGTAACGTGGATCAAGGAGGGTGGCTGCTTATTTTTATTGCCTTGATGCGTGGATCATGTTGCAGATAATTTAGTACCCAAGCACTCAAGTGTAAGATGCTGCCATGATCTCCCAAGCCTCAGGGTCGAGGGGCACTAACAGGATCTTCCTCCTCATCCTCCTGTATTCTGTGCCAACCTCTTACCACTGAAGGGTAATCAGTACCGGTTGTTTCCACCCCTGCCTCTTCATCCTCCTCAACTTCCTCATCCTGACCATCATCAGAGCCCTGGCTAGCCTCATGCGCTCTACTCTTTGAGCTGAACTGCTGTCCTGCACCCACCCTTGACCTAGATCCACCGCCTACAGAAGACCTATACAATTGCAAAACAGTCGGGCCTTCACCATCCTTTGACAAGTAAGGCTTTGTGTCCGCCTCCTCATCTTCCTCCTCCATCACTGCGGGAACTTGCTGCCGCAGAGTGCCTAAGGCTTGTCCCAGTAAAAATATAACCAGAACGGTCATGCTAGCAAGGGCATCATCCCGACTGACCATTTTGGTGGCTTCTTCAAAAATGCCAAAGATGGTGGAGAGATTCTTCACCTGTCTCCAGTCTCTATGGGTCAACACCCCGTGGTCCACACCACTGCTAGTCAGGCCATGTGACATTTCATACTGCATAATGGCATTATGCTGCTGCCACAATTGCTGGAGCATGTGAAGGGTGGAATTCCATAGTGTTGCCACATCACATATCAGAGGCCCATATCATGCTGCAATGCTGCCAGTCCTTCTGAAGCAGGGTGCGAACGCCGGAAGTGTGAGATATGACCTCGAGCTTTCCTCAGCAGGCAGTCAAGACTCTTAGCGCTTGAGAAATTTCTGCACAACCAGGTTCATGACATGTGCCAGGTAAGAGATCTGCATAAGTCTACCGATCTTAAGGGCTACAAGGAGATTGCTACTGTTTTCACACACCACCGTGCCTGGCGCCAGGTTCTTAGCACCCAGCCACTGGTCTTTCTGAGTGCGCAGTGCCGTCCACAGCTCTTGACCTGTGTGTTGACGGTCTCCAAGATGCTCCCTTTTGAGGTTGGGGATTTGGACTCTGCACCATCCCAGCAGTGTTGAAGAGTGTTGGCCAAGACCCATCACCAGAGGCACTGTCATCCCCCAAACTCATCCAGTGAGCAGTCAGTAAGATGTAACGCCCTTGACCGTTCTTACTAGTAAATGAGTCTGTAGTGAGATGGACTTTGGTGGTCACAGATGCAGTCAACGTGCTGGAGATCTTTTCTGCAATATGGTGGGTCAGGACAAGGACAGCTTTTTT
>JAODAL010079168.1:0-12669 GCA_025379985.1 Phyllomedusa bahiana | reverse complement strand
AGTTCAAAATATGCAGATAAACATGTGTTTACTTAATAGCCAGCTATGAAAAACATGATTTACACACTATGCCATAATTGAATACTTAATTTGCAATGTTAAAGCACACTTGTAGCTTAGAATGACTTTTAAAAAATAAATTATGTGTCTACGTGAGGAGTAGCACTATTTCTTGACGTTATATAACTTTTTGAGCGGCCTCAATCTCTATCTCTTCTTCATTGTCCCAGACCTAATGGACAGACACTAGAGATGGGCGAATTTCTCAAAAAAAATTTGATTCGCCGAGCTCGCTGAACCCTGGATTCTTTCTGCTACCTGCCTCAGCTACTTTTCTGATGCTGCCACCCGCCTGATGCCCCAGATCTGCCTTCAAACAATCAGTTTGAATCAGTCAGTACATTAACTACAATATAATGGCACTTCTATGTGAATTGACTAAGCCCCACATCTGCTGCCAGCTGCTCCTTCTACCACCCACCATTTTTACCAGGGACTGGTATAGACACCCACCTCCTTACTCTTCACTGGGCTATTATGTAGCTTTCTGATGCTGCTGCCACCTCGCCACTCAGGTCTCCTCATGCTGCTGTCATCTTCAGGCTATGTCACCATGTCACTCTCTGGCTTGATGTTGCTGTCACTGCCACCTCCTCATTATGTCACCTAGCTGCCGCCACCTCAAAATTATGACATTGTGCAACTCTCCGGCCTGATGCTGTGGCTGCCGCCACCTCCACACTGTGTACTAGTGCCAGTCTGTGGCCTAATCATGCTGCTGAAAACTGACCACTCTCTCAGTTGACCACTCTGTGGTTTTCTAATGCTGTTTCCACCCTCCACCACTCTATGACGTTGCCACTATGTTTAGTTTTCCCCTTCTTTTAATCTGTCACAAGGAATGAAAAGGACAAACACCACCGATTGTGTTTTCGGAGAAGCCGTAAGGCTAGTTTGACATGGTCCTTTGTTTGTATCAGGATTGTCAGTTGAGAAGATAGCCAAAAGCAGGAGTGGATACAAAACACAGAAGACATGCAAATATTCCATTTACTTATTTTTTAGATCAACTCCTGCTTCTTTTTGGCTTTAGCTATGATGGATTATTGACCAATTGAAAGCGGACACTGAAGGATCAAAGGAATGGCAAAATGATTATTGATGTCAATGCAAAATTACTGATGACACCCTCTTCCCTCTTTTGGGGGGACTCTACATGTACCAGCATTTAACAGAATCACCACAATAAGTGAAAAGATTTACTGTTTGCCACAGATAGCAATATCCCAAGAGACTGGAGTGGCTGGATTTGAGATGTATGTAGTGAAATGCACAAACACTGGATTTGACACAGAATTCTCCACAAAAAGTGAATAAATTAAATTGGCCACAGATTAAAATACCCCCACCGGTCTGAAGTTGACGGATTTCAGGCGTATATGTAGCAGAAATACACACACTCAAATTTGACTCAAATTTCCCCACAAAACAAGAGGGGAAATTAACCCCTGCCGGTCGCTGATTGGCTTCATGTCTGCACATGTCATTGAGAGTGTTGGTTTCTTCCTCCCAGAGTTCTCTGCCCCATGTCACGCCATGTGCTTGCAGCCATTTTACCAATAAAAAAGAAGCTTTGTTCCCGCGATTCCCCCCTAAAATTCGGGCTTCGTGGGAGAACCGAAGTTTTCCTGAAATTCTAAACGAATTCCACTTCATTAGAATCGATTCGCCCATCTCTAGCAGACACTAGCTGCATTAATGTCTCCTTTAAACACATACCCAAACACAAATCCTTTTCACATATCTCTCATACACTCTCTGAAGCAAAACCAGCATTAGCTTTCAAACCTTTAAATATCAGTACTAAGCAGTGTAATCCATCAAGCAGGGGCATTTTGAGGGTCCTAAAACATCCGGGACCAGGGCCCTCTGTGTTATGTTTTGCTCAGTAGGGTTGGGTTCACACAGCATTTCTCATGCCATATAGTGAACTGCGGCATGTATTTTTACGGCGAAAACAAAAACGTATGTTCCTGTCACTAATTTTACTGTTTATCACCTCAGCAGTGCGCTATAAAATGAAAATCAGTGCTGACAGATTTACTTTTTCAAAAGTGCTTATCTATGTATGATAGTGAAATATCTTATAAAGGAGCAAATATGCCATATATATGACTGCTACTAAAAAAAATTACAATACTAAGATCCAATAAGCAGTTTGCATTTCTCAAAATTTTTCATCATTTCAGGCTTTATGTATAACTCTCTCCTCGCTACTCCTCTGCCTCTCCCCTCTGTCAATCCCTTCACTGGCTACCCAATATCAGCGAATCATTTCAAGTTGCTAACCATGACCTACAAGGCTCTCCATAACCCCTCCCCTCCATACATCTCTGCCCAAATATGTTCCCCTCACGCAATCTCCGCTCCCTCACAGGACCTTCTTTCTCTGTTCTCCTCTTATTTAGCTCCTCAAATAACCGTCTCCAAGACTTCTCTCGCGCTTCCCCCACACTCTGGAATGCACTGCCCCAACACATCAGAACTCTCTGCCACTCTCCCACCTTCAAAAGCAACCTGAAACCCATTTCTTCAGGATTGCCTATAACCTACAATAACCCTGCTGCCACTGTACTACCCCACAAACATGTCTGCCCCTCTCCTCCTGTCTCTTCCCTCCTCCTTGTATATTGTAAGCCTTCGCAGGCAGGGTCCTCTCTCCCTTTGTACCAGTTATATGTCATTCATTGTCATTATTGTACTCACTTGACATATCATGTATGTGACCCCCCTCAAATGTACAGCGCCATGGAATCAATGGCGCTTAAAATAAATGTTAATAATAATAATAATAACTGATTATCCCAATACAGGTGTTCTGGTTACAAGGAGCTTGTGGAGAGAGGTGAAAGCTCTGCAGGCATGAGAACTGACCACTGCAGGAGGTCGGCAGAGTTGTGACATCCTCTCTGTGTATAAGGCTGTGTTATATGGGGTTGAGAGTGAATCTAGCAGCTAGAGACTCAGTATCCTTCAAATAGAACTATGACTGGGAGAAGGGGCACAGAGGAGCTCAGCAGTAGAGATGGGCTAATTGATTCTAACGAAGTGGAATTCATTTAGAATTTCAGGAAAACTTCGGTTCGGAACAAAGTCGAACTTTGGGGTACTTTGCGTGAAGAAGTGTGCTTTTGTGAGATAAAATGGCTGCGTGCACATGGGTTACTGGGGCAAAGAACTCTGGGAGGAAGAAGGACATAGCCTACATTTACCATGTGCAGAGATGAAGCCAATAGAGACCGGCGGGATTCTGTGACGTCAACCGGCCACTATTAAGTCCGGGCGCGGACGCTCGGAGCTCATACTGCTCTCACTGACTGATTAGGGAAGGTGCTTTTGCCACGGCTGTTAATGATATTTTGGGGGTGTACAGCTTGTCTCAGAACTGCTTCTCTTTAACGTTCTAATTTGTTTTGTGGGGGGATTGGAAGAAATCCAGTTTTCCTCCAATGCAGCTCATATACTTTTTTAATGCTATCTGCTCA
Source organism: Phyllomedusa bahiana (assembly GCA_025379985.1). Classification (NCBI taxonomy): domain Eukaryota; kingdom Metazoa; phylum Chordata; class Amphibia; order Anura; family Hylidae; genus Phyllomedusa; species Phyllomedusa bahiana. The sequence goes on along the minus strand of JAODAL010079168.1, from coordinate 9,124 downwards.
CCCCTGAATTTACCCAAAAGGGTTATCTAAGCCGTTCCTGTTGTATTCATTTAAAAAAACAGCGTTTTTAAAATCCAAATACCCTTTTTTTTGGTTTGCTCAATTCTTTGCGAAATTTACATAAGGGGGTTAATTAACTTTGTTTGCTGTTGGGGTTTACTAAAAGAAACCGTCTTTTTTCCCCCAAAAAAAAGACTTTTTTGTGCAAAATTTCATAACCGAAGGTTTTTAATTACATTTTTTCTCTTGGTGTACCGTAAAATACACGCCATTGAACAGCTACAAAGGGTAGTTTTTGGTTGCTCAATTCTTTTGCGAAATTTACATCCGGGGGTTAATTAAGCATTTTTCTGCTGTTGTGGTGACTAAAAAAACGCCCTTTTTCAAACCCCAAAAAGACATTTTTCTGTAGAAAAATTCAAAAACCCAAGTTAATTACAATTTTACTTTTGCTGTGTACATAAAACACCGCCATGTAACAGTACAAACGGTAGTTTTTGGTTGCTCAATTCTTTTGCACAATTTACATCCAGGGTTAATTAAGCTTGTCTCTGTTGTGGGATTAAAAGAAATCTTTTTCAGCCAAAAAGAAAATTTTCCTTTTAGTTTAATTTCATCCAAAGGGTTAATTAAGCTTTTTCTTTTCTTCATAAAATACACGATTTTAAACGCTACAAGTTAAATTTTTTGGGCTATTTTGGGGGGCGAAATTTAACCCAAAGGGGGTTAAAGCTTTGTTCGGGGTTATTGGGTAAAAAGGGGAATGTTTTTCAAACAGATATCATCATAAACAGTTTTTTCTTTTAGAAAAACCCCGATGAAAAAAAAGGGGGGGGGGCGGGGGGGGGGGGGGGGGCAGGCCTTTACTCAGTGGCAGGGCAAAACATTCCTAGCGAAGGCCCAGGTACAGACAGCAAGGGGGCGTCCCGCAGGGGTATCGGTGAGGCCACAACTGCCGCTGTCATTACGGCCGTGTTTTTCACAACCCAGTGGTTTTGATTGGGGTTTACTAGGGATCCACTTTCTCCCAATGACATCTGACACCAAGGGTCGGGGGGAACGCAGAAAAAACCTTAGTTTGGGATGGCCCGGAAGCGGGGGCACGGCCCCCCACCTGTCCTCAAACCCGCCCCGCCCATCGTTCCTCAGCCCCGAGATCATAGTGGTCTACTCACGCCCCTTGTCGGGATGAACAATTTGAGGAGGGCAGTCAGCAGCTCTTGCAGCAAAGAAAAGGGGCCCAAAAATCCCCCTTGTTGCAGTGGGGCAAAGTAAATGTGGAGAGTGGGATGGGGAGGGTCATGGTTGTGAGGGTCAGCCCCTGCTACCAAAACCGGGATGGGACGCATGACGATGAAACCAAATAATAGATTAGCCCACCGCACTTGGAGCTGGGGGAGGCAAGGGGTCATCATCGTAAGGGGAAGAGGGGGGCGCTTGCGCGTAGGCACGCGCAGCCGCAAGTGGTTTTGTGGCCGGAGTCAGCAGAACAGCAGTGTGGGTGGGGGCCAAGCGGCCGGGGGGAAAAAAACCCCCTTCGCAGGGCCCCGAAAGTAGCGGCACAGGGGGTCAGCGAGGCAGGGCGGTAGTATCACTCATGCGGAGTGTTGGGGGTAAAATCAGATCTGGGGGTGTGGCAGTTCTTTGCTAAGACACCCAGGAGCCAATAGGGTATATGTAGAATCTGTCGGGAGAAAGTGAAGCATGGCCCGGGGGCTAACTTGGCAACAAGGCCATGCTCAACACTGCAGCTCACCATCCGGGGGGCCCGGAGAAACTGGTAAGAGTGGTGGGCCATCCCGCCGCCCCAGCAACACAGCAGCAGGCCCATGGGGAGCATGCCATTGCAGCCTCAAGGCTCCACCACCTCTGCAAGGGGAGCGTTTCTCTTTGACATAATCTCCCGGGCCAGATCTCCTGTTTTTCCCCGACTCATGGGGCCAGCAGTCGTTTACGAGGCGATTGAAAGGACAACAGTATGCGTCCAAAACACCAAGGTGGGGAGAAGCGACCGGCTCCCGCCAAATTTTGGGACTGCAGCCCCCCCTTTCCAAATGGGGGACTTGCACAGTTCAGAGAAATAAGGCTTGTGCCGAGCCAAATGGAGAGTTCCAACCCGTTTTTTTATTTTTCCCAAAAAGGCAGTACCTACTTTAAAAATATGTAGAACAGAAGGGGGCCTTTCCTTTAGCTTATGGTTTGTTCCAAGGGGCACGGCAGCGCGACTCTGGAGCAGTAACACGGGCAGGGGCCCGTACATGTCCTTTACGGCCCACTGGGGGAATTGCTTCCCGCCCCGGGGGACAACAACAACTTTGGGCAGGAGAAAGCCGCTTTTTCCTCCACGTTTTTAAACTGCGGTCCCGCGCCAATGCCCCCTTTCTCCTCCTCCACCCCACCATCATCTCAGCCTCCACAAGTACTGCTCCCTCATACCCCTGGTAGGGACAGCGGGGGTCACGCAGTTCTACACCTGGCTTGCCTATGAACGAAGTCACACAGGGGAGGAACTGCTCCCGTCAGCAGCAAGAAATCAATGTGTGGCTTTTTCGCGCCAATCAAAAACAAACCATGGTGACACACAATTGGGAGTAACATGGGGTCCGCGCTGCACCCAGGGGGGAGGTCCATTCGCCCCGATTGCGCTGTGTTAAACGGGGGTGAAAAGGTTCCTGAAGTCTTTTCCCCGACTTCGAAGATTCTGAAAAAGGCCCCAAAAATGTGCATGCACTTACCATTCCTACAAAAACCCGGAACACCCTCCCCCGAAATGCGCGGCAAAACGGCCTCCCCAACACACTCTGATATGTGATGTTTTCCCCCTTTGAATTCCAGCCTGCACATGTTGGACCGACTGTATGAAAAGAGAAAGGCCATTATCGATTTTTTGATGATCCAGGCAGACCAGAAGTACTACCCTAGGTAACTTTGTGTTCTGCCAGTGGCAGCTCAAGCGTGACTCCTGCGTTTGTTGAGCCAGTTCGAGCGTGGCAATGTTATTTGTCAGTAGCCAGGACTACAGGATGAATACGGTCATTCCACCTGCTTCATGTCTGGAACAGATGCTGAAAATTCTGTATGGGAAGGGGATACTGGAGACGTGGCGACTACGTCTCGTGGACACATGTGTACGGTGGGGACTGAAATGGAGGAGGAGGTGGACATTGGAGCTGAAGCATTGTCTGGTGAATAGAGTAGGATTTTCTACGCCAGGTGACGAGAGGAGGAGCAGTAGCAGCTGGAGGAGGTGGATGGAAGCGATGAGATAGAAGAGGCAGATGAACACCAGCAACGTGGCAAGTATACAGGGGAAATGAGGCAGGGAGACCATCGGTGTCACTTGTGCAGATGGCACGCAGCATGTTATTTGCCTGGATAGTGACAGCTGAATAGTCAGCATCCGGCATGAGGATGACTTATGGCTCTCCACCCTATTGGGACCCTCGCTACAGGTCCAAATGGGAGCCTTTTTCCAGATTTTGAGTGGGAGGACAAAAACTCATTATCCTATAGGGAAATCCTCGTATTCAGTTGGCGCTGCTTTGTGCGGGCAATTGTAACTCCTATGACAGGTCTGACGGGGGGTTCCTCAGCGATCAAGTACTACTGACGTGGTGCTGGGGGAAGGTGGGGTGGGGGGGGATAGGAAGCATACCAACTCCAATCAGCAGTAACCTAAGTTGGAGTCACTGATGAGCAGCTTCCTTCAACCCACTAGTGAGGAAGGGTGGGTAGTCGCAGCAGCTGCAGGACCTGTGCCAGTCCACCCTGAAACCTAAGTGTGGCCTACTTGGATGTACTCTGCACCTCAGTTAGAAGATCCGCTGGACTATGGGCTGCCAAACTGGATGTGTGGCCGCAACTTGCCGGTGTTTGCAGTGGAGAAGCCTGTCTGCCGGCCAGTAAGTAGTGTGGCAATCTGAGCGGAGGTGTTCAGTTCGGCGGGGGCATCGTTACCCCAGGAGAACCCACTTGTCCTCGGGAAATGTTGAGACGGAGATGACCTTTGTCATAGATGAATCAGGCCGTGGATAGGCCAGTTCTTTCACACACCAATGCCCTTTAGGCGTCTGTACTACATCAGCCATGACGCTCCCCAAAACTGTTGTGAAATGGAGTCTGGGTTCAAGCTACCTGCCTCAGCCACTATTCTGATGCCGCCCACACGCTGATGCCACTCATCTGCTGACAGTTTCTCCAATATGCCTCAACCATCTTACAGGGACTGGTATTGCCCACCCAACCTCCACACTCTGTCATTGTGCACTGTCTGACCTCATGTGCTGCTTGCTGCCGTGACCTACACACTGTGTCATTGGTCCCACCGTGGCCATAACTCCTGTTGTTGCCACCTCCAGAATGTCATTGTGCCACTGACCTGACCTCATGCTGCTGCTGTGGCTGCTGCCGTTGACCCTCCACCTGTCATTGTGACACTGTCTGACCTCATTTGCTGTGCTGCTGCCGTGACCTCCACACTGTGTCATTGTACCACTCTGTGTCTACTCCTGTTTTTTGCCACACTCCTGGAATGTCATTGTGCCACTGTCTGACCTCATGCTGCTGCGTGTGGCTGCTGCCGTGACCTCCACAACTGTGTCATTGTGCCACTGTCTGACCTCATGCTGTGTGTGGCTGCTGTGCCTGTGACTACACACTGTGTCATTTGTCCCACTCTGTGGCCCTACTTCTGTTTTTTCCACCTCCAGTATGTACATTTGTGCCTCTGATCTGACCTCATGCTGCTGCTGTGGTGCTGCGTGACCTCCACACGGTGTCATTGTGCATGTCTGACTCATGCTGTGCGTGTGGCTGATGCCGTGAACCTCCACTCTGTGTCATTGTGCCACTGTATGCCTTCATTGCCTGCGATGCCGTGACCTCCACTCTGTCATTGTCACACTCTGTGGCATACTCCTGTTTTTGCCCACCTACCAGAATGTCATTGTGCCACTGTCTGAACCTCATGATGCTGCTTGTTGTGGCTGCTGCCATGACTCACACTGTTTTCCTCTGGCATTGTTGCCACGTTCTGACCCACTGCTGCTGCTGTGGCTGCTGCTGTGACCTCAACACTGTGTCATTGTGCCACTGTCTGACCTCATGTGCTGCTGTGGATGATGCCGTGGACCTTCACACTGTGGCTTTGTCCACTTCTGTGGCCTACTCCTGGTTTTGCCACCTTCCAGAATGTCATGTGCCCACTGTCTGAACTCATGCTGCTGCATGTGGCTGCTGCGTGACATCCACTCTGTGTCTTTGTTGCCCAATCTGTGGACCTATTCATGTTTTTGCAACTACCAGAATGTTCATTGTGACAAATGTTTGAACTAATGATGTGGTGTGGCTGCTGCCGGGGACCTCCACACTGTGTTCTTTGTGACACCGTATGACTCATGCTGCTGCTGTGGCTGCTGCTGTGACCTTCTCACTGTGAACATTTGTGCCACGTGATGACCTCATGCTGCTGCTGCTGTGACCTCCACACTGTGTCATTGTGCAACTTCTGTGAACCTATTCCTGTTTTGCCACCTCAGATTGTCATTGTGCCCACTGTCTGACTCTTGTGCTGTGGCTAGCGCCAGTAACCTCCACACTAGTGTCAATAATGTTGCCCCTGATGCTCTCAGCTTGTTTTTGTTCAGCTTTCTCTGGCATGACTTTATATTGGCAACATTACCGCTTCAGTTTTTGAGTCAGTTTTGCCATCTTAAGTGGGCAGGAATTTATAGTGAAGCGATTATAAAGAGCGGCGGCAGTTCATGTGCGTGTCATTACTAAAACACAAACATTGTATGAAAAAAGGGGGGGTAACCAAACCAAGCTCCCTCTGCATATTTAAGCTGGACACAACGTTACTACTAGAACCCTGCAGGCTGCTGTGCAGCATGGAAATAGATGTTTTTTTATACTAGTGATTCTGTGAAGAAGTAATTCGGAACACGAAGTTATTTTTTGCCGGAAATCGGCGAAAGTGAACATAAGTAATTTCGGGAAATTCGCCAATCTCTATTAGGGACATATGAAGTGAGGGAACGTTTATGAGGAATGCCATTCACCATGCACATCAGTTGAAAGTTTTTATTAGTTCCCCAGGATCAGTTGTCATCAATTTTCATCAGTGTTAGGGACGAGCACTTTGTATTTTGACTTCAAGGTATTATTTCCATTAATCTGGAGGAATCCTTTAGTGGAACCTACCACCTTAGGGCAAGAGGCATGTGGCCTACCATCTGGTCTCGGAGTTTGGTGGCTGTAGTTCTTTGTGAAACATGTACATAGGAAACTTGAGTGGATTTACACGTTCTGAAGAAGGTTTGCTAAATGTAGCTTGGGTCAAGGGTCAATGTGCAGGATCACTATCACTATTAGGATCCACTCATGGCTTTATATCCTCATACCCAATAAACTTCAGGAGGCAAGTCCCAAAAGGTAGAGTGGTGTAACCAGGGCTGTGGAGTCAGAGTCGTGGAGTCGGAGTCGGTGGCTATTTTGCAGGAGTCGGAGTCGTCATAAAATGGACCGACTCCCGTATCCCAAAATATATATATAGTTGGTCCAGTTAGTTCGATGCACAAAGTAGCAAGAGGAATTGATCTTGGCCGTGCTGCTGCTCCCATATCGTCAGCCTCATCACATGAGGTGTGTAATTGATGGACATGGAGAGGCAAAGTGCTGTGCCCAAGGGGAAAGATTCTGTCCATGGACAAACAGATTTCAGCAAAATGTTTTTCAGCTGCTGTCAAGAAGTAGAAAGAGTTTAAAACCATTCACAAAACTGACTGTGGCTGATGGCAATTCCTTTATAATATGACATTGTGAGAAGTTGCCGATGTGTGTCAACCCACTTTTTGCCCCACTCAAAAGTTAGTGTAGAGAGGCCGTTCTCTATCCTGGAAATAATGAGTTCAGATGTGGAGGTCTTGTATTGTAGGATATGATGTAGGCATACTATTTCTCTGAACAAATTCAGAGGACTCCACCAAATGTTCCTGCAGGGCTTTTGCATATTTACATTTTTTTTTTGTGTTCCTAGTCGTATCAATAAATATATTTATCACTGAAAGCAAAAATGGGTTAACTAATGGTTTGAACTTGTGACTTTAGGCTCCATATCTCACCATCACACTACTGCTTTGTCCATGAGGCTAACTGTTATTTTTATATACAGTCGTCTTTCTTATCTTATGCAAAAAACTTGGACTTGCAAATATTCAGCATTTGCTTAGTTATAGTTTGTTCCATAAAAATCAAAATGTTAATTTTTATTATTTTGTTAGATATTTGGGAAATCCTCTTTTGTTTTCTTTTCTGCCTGGAATTCCTTTTGGGCTTTGAATCAGATTTCAAAGCACATCTTGACCAAATTCTGATCCCAGGTCTTTTTCTACACATTTCCGCAATGTTGGTGCAGGATGGACTTGGATGAAAATACAGATTTTTCTACAACTCTATCCTCAAGGTTTCAAAAGATCAAAACCTTGTTACCCTTTTGCTTATCCACATAGTTGATAACACAGCCGATGTTACCATTTTACTACAGTAAATGTTTACTAAAAATGCGCCGTGTATGAGGGAGTCGGAGGTTTGGGAAATTGAGGAGTCTGAGTCGGGGCTTCAGCTTGCCGACTCCACAGCCCTGGTTGTAACACCAGCCAATGTGCAAGTCTTTGAAGATTGTCACATTTTTCAACATAAACCACCCAGGTATTTGTCCAAGAAGTTTACAGTACCTGGCATCTGGGTTTCCACAGGTGGGACTGCCAGGTATATAACCCGAGTCTTCATTACATGGGAGATTTCCAGGGAATTTAGCACATATAGTTTTATTTCCTTCAGGAAACAAGCTCCCTTGTGTATATATCTTTCCAGAAGGGAGGGTTTAAATGCATATAGGGTGTCACTGGTATCTGCAAATCCTTAGCTGGGAGCTCTCTGAAGTTCTCTGTCCTACTCCTTTTCTGGTGAGTCCACTTACCCCCCTTAAGAGCCATATACTGGCTATTACCTTTTCGACTGGTAAGATTTTCTTGCCACCATGGGAGCTTTATCCATCCTACTGCAGGGTGGCTATGTGGGTTTTTGGGCCACTCAGTGCACAATTCAAAAAGAGGAATCACCACACTAGTTTTAAGGCGCATTAAATAAGTGTATAGTGCACCGGAAAGAATGAGTCAGTCAAAAAACTGGCATCTGGTCTACCTTGCATAGTAAAATTGATGTGCCTAATCTAAGCGCAAAACATATCATTGCTAGCATATTTGATGTACCTACTTTACACGCATTCAAATGTGTTGTGCCAGGCATATAATGCGCCTAGTTTTGGTGTACATTAGTTCATTTATATAGAGAATAGGGCGTCAGTTATTTGGTGCAAAATACACCAAAAAAAAGATGCAACCCTAATGGGACATGTCGCCCTTACTGTTCCTTGTCTCATTATTTTCCAATTTATCTGAACAGTTTCCCCCTCCCATTAACTCTTTCCATGTTACACATATGGCCAAATATAGGAGGCTTTCGGATGATACAAGGGAGTGTGTAAATAGCCAACAGTCAGTTAGATGGGTGCCATTACTCATTCCTTCCCATATTACTGTATGGTGTTTAAGTACCTGTTTTCATAATAGTTTTGTGTATATGGAGAAGAGAATCCTTCAATGGCAATAGGTATCAGACATACAAAAAGGAAGGAAAACAATTTCTCCTCTCTACTCCCCTGTTGGAAAAAACAATATTTGGGGCGACATGTATGAATTCGAATGCGTACTTTTTTTTTTTTTTTACTTAGAAGAGTGTAGAATACGACAGTTTTTTGGCGTATTAAATAGAGCTTAATGCGGCAAACTTTGTATGGGCATAGAGCTTAATGCGCACTAAGTTCTATGTAATGCGCCAAAAATCTGTCGTATTCTACACTCTTCTATATCTATTTAGATCTGTGGTGTCGGCGCTAAGTAAAAAAAAGTACGCATTTGAATTCATACATGTCGCCCTCAATGTTTCAGTGCTCGGATTATGAATTCGAGAGGAGTAAAAAGCAGATTTTGGCGCATTAACATAAGCTTTTTTGCACATTACCCTCTTCCATACAAAGTTTGGCGCATTAATCTTTTCCCAAAAA
>JAODAL010079167.1:0-12669 GCA_025379985.1 Phyllomedusa bahiana | reverse complement strand
GTCCCCAGCGTATGGGGGGTGCTGCGGGAATTTATCGCATTTTTCCTGGAAAGCCCTTGAGCAAAAGTTCAGTTTATTCATTTTTAATTTTGAAGTACATGTGTTGTGATATAGATTGTAAATACCCTTTTCCCTTTTTCCCCCATGGGGAAAAAATTTTAAATCCCCTGATAAAACCCTAAAATTTGTATGGGGGAAACCCCGGGGGGATAGCGGGTTTTTTTAAAAGGGTGTTTAACACGAAGTGTAAATTTGGTCGCCCATTAAAAGGGGGACCGCTTTTTAAATCAGGGCGTTTTACTCCACTGGCAGATATTTGCACAGTATGCTGTTTCATCTAGGTATTTTTGTGGTAATGTATAGGGGTTTAGATTTTTAAAATTTTTTTTAAAAAAGATAAAAAAAAATTTTAATTTTTTAAACAGGGAAAATTTTTTCCCAGTGATATTTTGGGGTAAAAATCCTCGGGTTAAATATAGAATTTGTAGTATTTCTTTTAAACTTTTTAAGGCTCAAATAATCCTGCCAGCCCCTGACCAAACCGCCCCCCACATGTGACCATAAAGGTACCAGGCCTGATTACATATACCCCCCGGGCCATCCCAGTGACCAGATAGGGGTAGAAAACTAGTTGTATGTAGACTCTGCAAAAATTTATAATGATTACATTTGCAGTTACATTTAGTAACTCACCGAGCGCTTTTCTGATCAGCTCCCTTCACTTTCCCCTTTTTCTTTCTCCATCCGGTTCTCCCTTCCCCGCTGATTGCTCCCGGGGCCCAAAATTTTCCCTGAGGATTTGGACAAAAATTCTTAGGGAAACCTCACCCTTTCCCGCAACTCCTTAAATTTTAGGTTTTAGGGAGTCCCCCCAGTTGGTTAAAATAGGGGGCTGAAGCAGTTTTGGGGGGCCCCAGCAGGTTTTATGGGGCCACAGGGAGTTAAAAGGGGGAACACAGGCCCGTATATAGGGGGGCCCAGGGAATATATAGGGGGGCACAGGCAGTTTATGGGGGCAAAGGCAGGTATTAGGGGCACAGAGGCAGTAAAATGGGGGGGACTTTAGGGAGTATAAGGGGCCACAGGCAGGGATATTGGGGGCCCCAAAAGGGAAATATATAGGGGCCCCTGAGGGAGTATATGGGGGGCCCCAGGCAGTATATGGGGGCACTGAGGCAGGAAAATGGGGCCACAAGGGAAAGGTTTTTAAAATTTTGGGGACTGGGGGTATAAAGGGGGCACGAGACAGTAAAAGGGGGCCAAAGAAGGTATATAGGGGGCCCCCTTTAGGCCGTAAAATGGGGGGACTGAGGCGTTTTAAAGGGGGGACCCGAGCGTATATGGGGCCAACAGGAAGGGATAAAAGGGGCAAAAGGGGGTTTTTAGGGGCACAAGGGAGGTAAAATAGGGGCACTGGCCCCGGCATATGGGGCCCACAGGCAGGCATATGGGGGCCCCAGGGAGGCGGGATGGGGGCCAAAAGGCAGGCTGGGTTTTTGGGCCACCCCAAAGGGATTTTTATAGGGGGAAAAGGCAGGGATATGGGGGCCCCCGGGAGGGATTATAGGGGGGCCCCAAAAGGGAGGGGAAAAATAGGGGCAAAAGGGAGATATTGGGGGCACAGGCAGAAATGGATGGGGGGCCCCCCGTCAGGCATTATAGGGGAAAAGGCACAAAATGGGGCCACAAGCAGGGATATGGGGGCCAAAAGGCAGGAATTATAGGGGCCACGGCCGGGGATTATAGGGGCCCCAGGGCAGGGTATGGGGGCCCCGGGAGTTTATGGGGGCCACAGGATATATGGGGGCCCCAGGCAGGCATTTTAGGGGCACAGGGAAGCATTATAGGGGCCCCAGGCAGCAAATTTAAAGGGGGGAAAAGGGAGGGAAAATGGGGGCCCCAGGCCCGGGATTTGGGGGCCCCAGAAGTGGTAAATGGGGGGGCCAAAAGGCAGGATTAAAAGGGGACAGGCGGGATATGGGGGGCCCCAGGCAGGGATTTTGGGGTCCACAGGCAGGGTTTTGGGGGGCCCCAGGCAGGGATATGGGGGGGCCCCCAGGGCAAAGGGTAGGGGGGGCCCCAGGCCGGCATTAAAGGGGGCCCAGGCCCGGGGTATGGGGGGGCCCCAGACAGGGGTTTGAGGGCCACAAACAGGCAATTTTTAGGGGCACTGAGGGAGGGAAAACCCCTTTTAAAAAACCAAAACATAATTACGTCACCTTAACCCCCCCCCGGGAAGGGGGCGCTCCTTTCTGTCCTTTCAGGCCGCCCCCTCCTCCGGGGACTCCCCCGGGCGCACGGCCTATGACGCGTGTGCGCCCCAGGGGCAGGGAAACCCGGGGTGATTTACATCACCCTCATGGCGCGCCGGCTGAGGCGCACCCCGGGGCCGGGGCGGGGCCTCAGCGTGTGAGGACCCCGGGGGCCCGCGGTTGGGGGACCTGCGGGTTTCCCACACTGTCTGCGGGGTTTGGGGCGCCCCGCTCTCTTCCCGCAGAAGCCCTCAGGGGTTTTGTTTTCGTCCCGGGACGAAAAAGCGCGAAGAGCCATCGGTGCTTCCCAAACCCAAGCAGCGGCCTGGAGCCCCGGGGGGGACTCGGGGCACCGGGGGGTTTATTTGGGGCCCGAGCCCCGGAAAAAAAAAACCCCGCCTAGCGACGCCTCTGGTGGTCACTAAAAGAAACGGTCTTTTTCACAGCCAAAGAAGACATTTTGCCTGTAGCATAATTCATAACCGAAGGTTAATTACAAGTTTTCTGTTGTTCTGTACCGTAAAATACACGCCATTTTAACATGCTACAAAGCTGGTAATTTTGGGTTGCTCATTTCTTTTGCGCAATTAGATCCAGGGGTTAATTAAGCGTTGTTCTGCTGTTGTGGACACTAAAAGAAACGTTCTTTTTCACCACCAAAGAAGCAATTTTGCCTGTAGCATAATTCATATCCAAAGGGTTTAAATTTTAAGCCTGTTTGTTCTTTTATATTCAGTAAAATACACAGTGTTTTTAAACGGCACATACAAGTAAATTTTTCCTGGCAATTTGTGGAGCACAGTTTATATCCAAGGGTTACCCCAGCTTGTTACTGGGTTCATTTGGAGTCAAAAACAGGGTGTGTATTTATCATATACAGATATCTTCATCAAACAGTGTCTGTATATTTTAGAACAAACAGTATGTCAGACAGAGAGGTGGCTGGCTGTGGCACAAACTTTCCTGGAGCCGCCCCCGGTCGCAGCACAGCACGGGTACCTCGCAGCCGGGGTCACTCGGTGAGGCCACACCTGCCGCTGTCATCTAGCGGCCGTGTGCTGACCAGCAACCCAAGGGTTCTTGATTGGTTGACTAGATCATCCTCTTCCTCCCAGATGACATCTGACAACCCCAGCCAAGAGTCGGTGGGAACGCCAGACACAACCCTTAGTTGGCATGGCCCAGGCGCCCTCACCTGTCCTCAACCCGCCTCTGTCCCATCCGGTTCCCTCAGCCAGAGATCTACTGTGTGGTCTGACCCAGCGCCACTATATAGCGAGGATGAACAATTTGAGGAGGGCAGTCAGCAGCTACTTGGCAGCGAAGAAATGGGCCAATTTTCCCTGCTTCTTGCAGTAGGCGGCAAAGTATAGATGTGGAGAGGCATGGGAGGTCAAAGTTGTGAGGGGTCAGCCTATGCATACCAAGACTGGTGATGAGGACAGCAGTGACGATGAAACACAAATAGAAGATGATGTAGCCGACCGCACTTGGGAGGCAGGTGAAGCAAGGGCTTCATCATCATCAGGAGAAGAGGGTGTCAGCTTGCGCATCAGGCAGCGGCGCAGCCAGCAAGTGGGTTGTGTGGCCGTGAGTCAACAGGTAGCAAACAGTGTGAGGTCGGAAGCCAAGCGGCCACGGGGTAAAAAACCCCTTCGCAGTCCAAGAAAGTTTGCAGCACAGGGGGCCCCAGCGAGGGGGAGCGCACTAGTGGTCACTCAGTGCGAAGCTTTGGCGGTAAAATCAGATACTCGGCGGTGTGGCAGTTCTTTGCTAAGACAACTGAGGAGCCGAATATGGGTATATGTAGAATCTGTAGCCAGAAAGTGAAGCGTGGTCAGGGAGCTAACGTTGGCACCACATCCCTGCGTCAACACATACAGCGTCACCATCCGGTGGCCTGGGAGAAACATGGCTCAGATGTTGTGGTCCATCCTGCCGCCGCAGCAACAGCAGCAGCAGCGCCCAGTGCCACGCATGCCATTGCAGCCAGTCAAGGCTCCAACACCTCTGCAGAAATGAGCTGTTTCTCTTTGCCATCATCTCCCGGTCCAGATGCTCCTGCTCCTCGCTACTCATGGTGCCAGCAGTCGTTCACCGAGGCGATTGCAAAGAGACAACAGTATGTGTCCAACCATCCTAAGGTGCAGAAGCTGACCGTGCTCCTGTCCAAGTTGTTGATATTGCAGTCCCTCCCTTTCCAAATGGTGGACTCTGCACTGTTCAGAGAGCTAATGGCTTGTGCCGAGCCGAGAAGGAGAGTTAGAAGCCGTAATTTCTTTTCCCAAAAAGGCAAATACCAGCACTTCATAATATGTAGAACAGAAAGGGGGCCAGTCCTTGAGCTTATCAGTTTGTTCCAAGATTGCACGGCAGTGCGGACGTCTTTGGAGCTTTAAACGGGGCAGGGCCAGTCATGTCCTTTACGGCCCACTGGGTGAATGTGCTTCCTGCCCAACAACTTGGACAGGAGACGCCGCTTTCGCCTCCATGTTGTCAAACTGCGGCTCTTGCGCCAATGTCCGCCTAGTCCTCCTTCACCACCACCACCATCTCAGCCTCCACAAGTACTGCTCCTTCATACCACATGTGTAGGGCACAGCGGTGTCACACAGTTCTACACCTGGCTTGCTCAGTGCGAAGCGAAGTCACACAGGGAAGGAACTGCTCCGCGTCATGCAGCAAGAAATCGATGTGTGGCTTTCTCCGTGCCAACTGCAAATCGGAACCATGATGACGGACAATGGGACGAACATGGTGTCCGCGCTGCACCGAGGAGGGATGGTCCATGCGCCCTGGTGGAAGGTTCCTGAAGTCTTCCACCGATCTTCAGAAGATTCTGAAAATGGCCAGGAAACTGTGCATGCACTTCATCCATTCCTTACCCAAAAGCCAGGAACAACCCTGGAGATGTGGCGACTTACAATCTCGCAGGCACTTGACGTCTGCTGGGGACGCTGACTGGAGGAGGTAGTGAGGACAATTGGAGCAAAAAGCATTTTCTGGTGAAATGAGTGGGATTTCTCGTACCCAGGTGACAAGAGAGGAGGGAGCAGCGAGCAGCCTGGAGAGGTAGATGGAGATGAGGAAGACGAGGCAGATGACCCGCAAGCACCAGGGCCCAGTATACAGTGGAGATGGAGGCAGGAGCCCCTCGGAGTCACTTGTGCAGATGGCCCGTAGCATGCTGATTTCCCTTTGGCTAGTGACGGGCTAAATAGTCACCATCCGGCAGAGGGATGACTTCTGGCTCTCTTACCCTATTGGACCTCGCTACTGGCCCAAAATAGGAGCCTTTTTCCCAGCTGCTGAGGGGGAGGACAAACTCAAATACTATAGGGAAACCCTCCTTTAGTCAGCTGGCCGCTGCCTATGTGCGGCATCGTCCCTCCTTTGACAAGTCTGAATGGGGGGTTCTTCAGCACTCATGTACTACTGCCACGGCTGCTGGGGGAAAGTGGGGGGGGAGGGGGGGGGAGCAGTACAAGCTCCATCAGCAGCAACCTAAGTCTGGAGTCACTGATGAGCAGTTTCCCTTCACCCCCTAGAGAGGAGGGCAGTCGCCAGCAGCAGCGGGGACCTGGAGCAGACCCTGAATCAACAGGTGGTGGCCTACTTGGACAGCACTTTTGCCACCCCATTTGAAGATCCGCTGGATACGGGGCAGCCAAAACTGGATGTGTGGCCGCAAATTGCCGGGTTTGCAGTGAAGAAGCTGTCCTGCCCGGCCAGTAGTGTGGCATCAGAGTGGGTGTTCAGTGCGGCGGGGGCCATCGTTACCCCAAGGAGAACCCACTTGTCCACGGGAAAATGGGGAAACGGAATGACCTTTGTCAAGATGAATCAGGCGTGGATCGGCCAGGATCCCCACACACCAATGCCTTAGGCGTCAGTTACAACAGCCATGACCCTCACCCAAACCTTTGAGAAATGAGTCTGGGTTCAAACTACCTGCCTCAGGGCCCCTATTTTTGATGCCGCCACCGCCTGATGCCACACTCTGCTGCCAGTTTTCTCCATCTGCCACCAACCCTTTTTTACCAGGGTGTCATTGTGCCACTCTATGACCTCATGCTGCTGCTGCTGTTGCTGGTGCCGTGACATCCACCCGTGTCCTTGTGCCCCTCTTGACCTCTTTCTGTTGCTGCCGTCACCTCCAAATCTCTGTTTATTGTGCCCACTTTTGTGGTCTGCTACTGTTTTGCCACCTCCATAATTTGTCATTGTGGCACTGCCTGACCTCATGCTGCTGGTCTGCCCTCCACACTGTGTCATTTTACCACTGTCTGACTCTGCTGTGCTGTGGCAGCTTTGCCCTTTACCTCCAAACTCTGTCATTGTACCACTCTGTGGCCTAATCCTGTTTTTGCCACCTCCAGAATGTTATTGTGCCACTGTCTGACCTCATGCTGCTGCTGTGGCTGCTGCCGTGCACTCCACACTGTGTCATTGTGCCACTTTCTGACCTCAAACTGCTGCTGCCGTGATCTCCACTCTCTGTCATTGTGCCACTCTGTGGCCTACTCCTGTTTTTGCCACCTCCAGAATGTCATTGTGCCACTGACTGACCTCATGCTGCTCCACACTCTGTCATTGTGCCACTCTGTGGCCTACTACTATTTTTGCCACCTCCAGAATGTCATTGTGCCACTCTCTGACCTCATGCTGCTCCACACTCTGTCACTGAGCCACTCTGTGGCCTACTACTGTTTTTTGCCACCTCCAGAATGTCATTGTGCCACTCTCTGACCTCATGCTGCTGCTGCTGCTAGTGATGCCGTCAACTCCACACTGTGTCATTGTGCCCCTCTCTGACCTCATGCTGCTGCTGTGGCTGCTGCCGTGACCTACACACTCTGTCTTTGTGCCTCTGTCTGACCTCATGCTGCTGCTGTGGTTGCTGCTGTGACCTACACACTCTTTTTTGTGCCACTGTCTGAACTCATGCTGCTGCTGTGGTTGCTGCCGTGCCCTCCACACTCTGTCATTGTGCCACTCTGTGGCCTACTCCTGTTTTTGCCACCTCCAGAATGTCATTGTGCCACTGTCTGACCTCATGCTGCTGCTGTGGCTGCTGCCGTGACCTGCACACTGTGTCATTGTGCCACTGTCTGACCTCATGCTGCTGCTGTGGCTGCTGCCGTGACCTCCACACTGTATCATTGTGCCACTCTCTGACCTCATGCTGCTGCTGCCGTCACCTCCACTCTCTGTCATTGTGCCACTCTGTGGCCTACTCCTGTTTTTGCCACCTCCAGAATGTCATTGTGCCACTGTCTGACCTAATGCTGCTCCACATTCTGTCATTGTGCCACTCTGTGGCCTACTCCTGTTCTTGCCACCTCCAGAATGTCATTGTGCCACTGTCTGACCTCATGCTGCTGCTCTGGCTGCTGCCGTAACCTCCACAATTTGTCATTGTGCCACTCTGTGGCCGACTCCTGTTTTTTCCACCTCCATAATGTCATTGTGCCACTGTCTGACCTCATTCTGCTGTGGCTGCTGCCGTCACCTCCACACTCTGTCACTGATGTTGCCACCTGAGCCCTCAGCTTGTTTTTTTTCCAGCTGTCGCTGCCATGACTTTATCAGGCTACATTCCTGCTTCAGTTTTTTGGTCAGTTTTGCCCTCTTAAGTGCCCAGGGAATTTTATAGTGAAGCGATTCTAAGAGCGGCGGCAGTCATCTGCGTGTCATACTAAAACACAACATTGTATGAAGACCAAACCAAGCTCCCTCTGCATATTTAAGCATGGCACAATGTTCTACAGCACCCTGCAGGCTCTGTGCAGCCTGGAAATAGCTGTTTTTTAACGCGATTCGGACCGAAACTAATTTTGTCGGAAAATTCGGCGACGTCACCGGATCGAATTTTTGAGAAATTCGCCCATCTCTAGTAATAGGCTGTAAGCCACCATGGTGCACCACACATATCTGCATTAATGGCACCCTTTTGTATCGCTTTATCTATATGCAATTATAATCCCAGCATCCACCCCTCTCATACATAAAAGGCATGTGAGTGGTTGTCTTATCGTTATTTTTGCATTTGTGCAATCTCCCAATTTATTATACTGTGGCTTTTCTGCATACTGGTATGAACAGGTATCAATTCAATGTGCAGGTTTTTATCATCTAATTGTCTCCCTAGTAGAGGGATGTGTGTGAGCTACTGCTCAGCAATTATCTGCACCTGTTTATCTTTCCCAAGTAGCACAGGGGCCTGTCTTGCCTCCTACTAGGTTCAGTCTTTAGTCCAGCCATTGAGCATGGGCCTGTATTGTGTTTTTGAGTAAATAATGTCCCATTTTTCTGTGATTAATCAGGTGTGTACCAACAACTGAATATATGCATGCTACATAGGTTATCATTGAGCTTCCTGACTATAAGCTTTTAGTCTTACTCACAATTCAAATCAAATACAAATGTATTCTATAAATCACTTTTTTTACAATTTGTTTCAAGTTTGGTTCTATGTTACATGCATTTTTGTTCTATATTTTCTTTTTGTCTGTTTTTTCATTCATGTTTCTTCTGTTTTTGTTGTTATAGAATTAACTGTTTGTTTTTGCATATTGTTGAAATATGAATATATTAAAACAGAACAACCTATTGACTTATATGGGTTAAAAATGGTAACATTATGGACCCAATAAAACGTGTTCCATATTAAAAAAACAAAAATTGCCAGCCACATAAAGAGTTCACAGAAAAATCAGAAATATGAATTAAACCATTGAAATGTATTGGCCATGTATTTTATTTGAAAGTAAAAATTCAATGAAGCTGAATCAAAAATATGAAAGTGTGAACGAGGTCTTTCTAGAAATAAGTACAAATGATAGAAGGATAGATGATGAATTAAAAAGCATGAGAACAGAGAGCAGGAGGATCTGCCACCTCCTTCTAGGCAATAGAGAAAATAAATTATTTGTAAGATTTATTGCTACCAATCACCTATCACTTTTTCAGGGAAGGTGCTCTGCTTTGAAAATTAAGTAAACCAGGTCCTTGTATAGCAAAATCTTTAGAGTCTACTTTTCCCCCTCCTTTCCTTTTCTTTTTCTTTGTCTACTATATGAAAATGAAGCATTTAACATATAGACCCACTATAGTGATTACCCCAACAAAGAGTGGATCTAGACCGTCATGCATAATAGTAAGAGTGACATGACAAGTTGTTTTTGTGGTGTACAGCATGTTTACGGTCATGCTTCTTCAATTGTTACTATGTAATGCTCTTTCAACCTAAAAAACGATTCACTTGCTTTTGCCTTATTTATTTACTTTTTTTGTCCTTGTTAATTGCTCACCCAAAAGCTGTCGTCTTTTTTCTTCAAAAATACCTGTCTGCACACTGGAATACGGTTTTGTGTGCCCAGTGAAAGTCACAGCTGTTGTTTAATCCTATAGTATCCATGACAACAGAAGACCTTTCAAGATGTGAGCTTAGGCTCCTTTGTGACCTCTCTATTGAGAAAAATGCAATGTTTTCAGTTATTTGCTAAATAATTTTTTATTGTGTCTTCGATATTAAAAAAGTTGATAAAACATTGCACTTTGTATAGCAGAGCATTCAATGTATAAAGCACAAACTAAAAGATGTAATTTTATTCAGTGAAAGGAAAGCAAAAGGCCAAATACACTTGAATTCAGTAAAAAAATATATATAATTTTGTGTTTATTGTATAATTTTTCTGTGACCTAAAATAACTTCTGCACTGTAATATTCAAGTAAGAATGTGCTGTTGTAACAAGACATGTAAGCCTCATTCACACGGCTTATTTGGGCACGGATTGGCGCCGTACTCCGCGCCGGAGTTGCGCTGCAGGACGGCGCCACTCCGTCGGAGTCATTACTGTAATCCACTGCTCTCATAGCGAACAGTGGATTCCGTCGCTCCTACCCGCTCGGCGAATCCGCCGGGTGGGGAGAAACTGACAGGCACATTATTTATGGCGCGGACGCGCCGTAAACAATGCATTGTCTATGGGGTCGGGAGCGGCTCCCCCGCCGCGCTCCGGCCCCGCCCCCGTCCCGCCCCTTATTCACGGCGGATTTGTGAGCTCAATACAGCTCACAAATCCGTCGGGAATAAGCCGTGTGAACACGGCCAAACAGGGCTGGACTAAAAAGCATCCCTGGCAGAAATCCCCCACCAGTCAACATGCAATATCATACTTCAAGTTTTCCTTAGTCATGCACCTTGACACTTTTGATAATAAACAACAGTATAAGCATAGCCAGCCCAGAACCCCATTACAACTTTTCCTGCAGGGACCTGACTTGTCCCTGCAGAATTTGCCACACAAACATCTTAGACTCCGCACATTTACAGCACCTCTTTACCTATTTACTAGACCTCTGTCCACAGTCCCCATCCATAGCTCCCCAAATAGTAATAATGACCACTTGTGCCCCTAACAGTAAAAGTACCCATGGACAGTTATGGGGCTCCCATTTGTTTAAGTCTTTTTTTGTGTTCCCACATAGAATTTAGGAAAAAAAATAGGTAGGCAGATAGTTAGACCCTAATTAAGTAAATAGGTATATAAACTCCACATCTTTAAGTAGGTAGGTATAAAAGTTCAGCCAGAAAGAAGCTAGGTAGTTATATAGGTCCCTTGATTAAGTAGGTAGGTATTTAGCACCCCAGTAGGTAGGTAGGTCCATAGTTCACCCACTAAGTAGGCAGGCAGGTACATCCTCAAATAAGTGGATTGGTATGAAGGCCTCTTATTAGGTAGGTATATAAGCCCAATACAACATAGATCAGTATAAAGGCGATCCAATAAGTAGGTATGTAGGTAGGTAAACAGGTACCCCAGTAGGTATAAAGACCATCTATTAAATAGGCAGATATATATATATATATATATATATATATATATATATATATTATATATATATATATATATATGGTCCCTAGTAGGTAGTTAGGTAGGAAAACAGGTGCTACAGTAGGAAAATATATATAGGCCCCCAGTAGGTAAGTAGGTGTATATGCCCCTCATTAAGTAGGTAGGTATGTACATAGGCTCCCCATTAAGTACAAAGGTACATATATAAGTCCCCCAGTAGGTTAAAAAGTATGTAGCCCCAAGTAGGTAGGAGGCTAGGTATAAAGGCCCCTCATTAAGTAGGCATATATAGGGACCCCCAATATGTAGGTACATAGAGTCCCCAGTAGATAAGTTGGTATTTAAGGTTCCCTCACTACCTATAGTAGTGGATATATATAAGACTCCCCTAGTAGGTAGGTACATAACCCCTTCATAGGTTGGTATATAGGTTCCCCCAAGAAGGCAGGACTATAAGACTCCACCAGTAGGTATGTATAAAGCCCTCCCAATAAGTAGGTACAAAAGGTCCTCCAGTAGGTTGGTAGGTGGATATAGAAGGCTCCCACAGTAGGTAGGCATATAGGTCCCCCGATAGGTAGGTATATAAGGTCTCAGTAGATAGTTATAAATGTACCCCAATAAGCAGGTACATACGGTTCCCCAGTAGATAGGTAGATAGAAACATAGCCCTCCCACACAGTAGGTAGGAAGATAGGTACATAGTCCCCTACACCCCCCTCAATAAGTACATGGGTATAAATTGTCCCCAAGTATTTAGATAGTAGGTATGTAGGCCCACTCTAGTAAGTAAAAACAGCGCTCAGTAAGTAGGTATAAAGGGCCCCACAGTAGGTAGGTACATAGGCCACCCAGTTGGTAGGTAGGTATATAGTAGGGTAGCAATGTGTTCTATTGAAAAAAAATGTTTTATTCAAAGTCTCACATTCTATTATTCTTGCTAATAATGATCTGTAATATCCTTTAAAAGATTATTTCTTTTGGTTGTGTTTCAGAGGTGACTTAAAGGGATTGTATCATTTCATTAAATGGTCTTCAAAATAAGGGGACAGTGAAAACAAGTAACTTTGCAATTGGATGTCATTAGTAGTGTTGAGCGATTTCATATCGACAAAGTTGAAATCGGCAAGGTTTTTATGGTGATCGAAATTTCCAGATCATGCGATAATTAAGGTTAAAATCTGTGCATCATCTATTAAGATCGCGCCTTTTTTCGGCGCTTCCTGTAATTTTGGCGGCCAGCAAATGAGATTACAGAATAGAGCAGGGTGAGATGTGTGTGCGACGTCATGACTGGGATGTGTATGGTTGCGATTGGCTGAAAAATCACATGGACCTCGTTTTACATAGAACAGCGTTTCCTGTTTCAGCCTCAGTGTCTCTCAGCGTCTCATAGGGATAGGACCTGCGCTCTGCCTGTGGCCAAACAGCTCAGCGAAATTAGTCTATTTCTGCACAGAGAAACCTCTACTATTAGCTGTGATCCTTCCAATTTAGTTAGATTAGAGATTTGAACATTTTATGTAGTTAGCTAGAGAATTTTAAGCACATCTAC
>JAODAL010079166.1:0-12669 GCA_025379985.1 Phyllomedusa bahiana | reverse complement strand
CCATACGTTTTGGATTCCGGTCAAATGTCACCACCTCCAATTATTTGGTTATAATAATCAATTAGCAGGGGTGTTAAGGGTTCTATCAATATTTTATACAGCTTTCCGGAGAATCCATAAGGGCCTGCGGCCTTTCCGAGAGATAGTCGGCGGATAACCTGTTGAACCTCTTGTGCGGTAACTTCAGCATTGAGATGTTCAAGGTGATCCGCAGAGAGTCTAGAGACAGACACCAAGGCTAAGAACCTAGCACCTTCACCCAGTTCCTCACCCGAAAGGTCAGTGTCGGCAGAGTAAAGCTTTTCATAAAAAGATCTGAGAGTGTCATTCGTCTGATAGGGGTCTGAGGTTTTATGGCCCGTTGGCGTGCGGAGGGATGCAACATGAGAGGGATGGAAACTACCCCGCAGAAGCCTAGATAAGATCCGACCAGCTTTATTTCCATATCGGAACAGGATGGACTTCATATAAGAACACTGGATCTCCTCCCTTCGCCCCAGCCATAGATCGAATGTTCTTTTAGCACTCTCCAAGATCCTCCTAGTTTCCACCGAGGGATCAGTGAGGAATTTATTAAATGGGTTTTGTATTTCACCCCCTCCGTCGCCTTTCAAATACTCCCATCATTTAATTGACGACGATAAAAAAGTTGTGTAGGCTATTATGCGGTCCCGCAAAACAGACTTAGCCGTGGCCTAATAGAGTGATACATCCCCGGAGTGGGCTGCATTGTTTGATGCAAATTCCAGCCACCATCCCTGTATTTTATCAGTAAAGGCTTCAGTTTTGGCCATATATGGCGGGAATCGCCAGATGAAATCCGTGCCTTTAGGGAAGGTGTCTGCAATTTCCGTTACCACCATTGAGTGGTTGGAAACAAGCATGTCTAAAATTTCAGAGGCTATTGTCCTTTTCTGAAGATCGCTAGATGTAAGAATATAGTCTAAGCGCGACCATGATTGCTGTGGATGTGAATAAAATGAATATTCGTTACAATCAGGGTGGAGGTCTCTCCAACTATCGAAAGTTTCTGTAGAATTCATGAATCTCTGGAGAACACTCGCATGTGGTCTAGTGGGAAGAGCCCCCGAGAGGGCTGGACAGTAACCTTCCCTCCTGTCCATAACTTCGTCAAGGGTAACATTCATATCCCCTCCAATGACAATGATAGTCACTGGGTCTACCTGAATCTAAGTTGCCAAATCAGAGAAAAATGAACCATTTTGAGTTTTTGGGACCGTAATATGTTATATAGAAATAATGTCAATGCCCCCATGGTTGATATTCAAGTGGGACCATCTACCCTCCTGGTTGCATTCGTGGGACAACACTGAAAAATGGAGAGCCTGTTAATTAGCGTAAGGACTCCGGCCTTCTCCCCTTCGCTGATGAACCAAAGACATGCCCCAAACCCCTAATTTTCCATGCGGAAAAAGTCCCTTCGCGGTTTAAATGTGTCTCCTGTAGGAAGACCACATCTGGATGTAGCTTTTTTTAAATGGTGGATAACTGTAACCCGCTTATTTGGGGAGTGGACCCCTTTACGTTCCAGGTGAGGGCTCTCATGGGGGGCGTGTCGAGATGGGAGATAACCTGAATAGATCGATGGGCATGAGTGGGATGCTTAGAGGCAGGGTGCCTTGGCGGTGGGCTAGTTTAGGATGTAGAGACCTTAACCACATGTGACTTATCCAGAGTGCAAAAGTTAAATATAGTAATGGAAATAACATAGAAAATAACAAGAAAATAACAGGAACTGCACAGAGAAGTCGGGAACACAATCACTTAGACTCTCTATCCATGCAAGTGGACTTCTTTTTTTTTCGGGCTCGAGGGGGAGTCACTGGGAATTGGAAAAGTTGGCAAAGAATAATACTCCATCCCCCCTCCCGGGAAAAAGAAAGTTTGAGGTTCCCGATAATTCACCCCCCCATAGAGACATTTTACTTGACAATTGAAAAGGAAACTGGGGGTGGGGGTTTTTCCTAATGGAGAAAACCCAAAACATCCTCCCCCGATTTACAGCGGGGGGAACTAATTAAACGCATATAAGACTTCAAGGAAATATCAAACAAACAAGAAGCCTATAATAACTCCCGGCCTCAGCGGTCGAGTGTACTCAAAACCCCTCGACAAAACGAAATGCCCAGGAAACCCCAGGCACATTTTAGGTGGTGAGTGGTGGGGGGTTGTAGAGAACGAGGTTCTCCGGGGATCTTCTCTTGTGGGGGGGAGGGACTCCCGAGAACCGAGGAATAAAATTATCTTTCCCCGGGGGGGGACCCCCGAAGTGGAGAAGAGGGGATGGCCGAAGCACGGGAGGGGGTCCTTTCAGCATCCCTGGCGGAGGTATAGAAACTTGGAGCCGTCCGGGGAGAGTAACCCTTAAAGTAGCGGGGGTCATAATCTGAAAGCATGCTTTCTTGGGGAACAGTGGTTCAGATTTTATGAAAGCAGGGGCGGCACCTGGAAAGTCCACGGGAAACTTCAAAGATCATTTTTTAGACTCTCTAAAGTTGAGGCGTTTTGCGCTTGCGGTTTAGCTCGGGAAAATGTCAATTGTTTTTGTAGTCAGATATTTAAAATGACAGTGCGGGGTCTGATCCCTGAGGAGGTCTTTTTTAAAGGGAAAACCAGCCCCGGGGCGTCTGCCCTAGCGATGTGCCCGTCGACTCGGGCGTTGCGAGGGGTGCCTGCGAAACGGGAAGACGACTGGCAATGTCTTGTTGATTTTGTGCTTTACCTTCCCCGGCAACCATCCCCCCGCGGGGTTTGCTCCTACGAGAGGATTTTCAAGGTTTTTCATTCATCTAAAATCATTTGTTTTTTGTTACTTATGCAATTTTGAGCGCGGGTTTCATTAAAGGGATCCGCTCAAACTTGTCCTAGCTCTTCAACTGACACCCAATGGGCTTGGGATTTCACTTTGATCTTTTTCGGGGGAGGCTTGTAGAGCATTTTCAACTTTTTACTTGCAGCTTGGGGCTATGTGCTGGCCCCCCTCAGACTACTGCTTGTAATCTATTGCTGGGAAATTGACTCACCCGAAAGCGTTGGAGGACCCCCTTTGGGCGGGGCTGGGTCACCAATATCTCATTGCGCCTGATCTTCCATGTTAGGGCACGGCGGGCGGCCTTTTTTGGGTTCTCCTCCTCGGGGGGCGTGGGGGGCGGGGTACGGGGAAAGAGGCGTCCTTCGGGGTGCCCTAAAATATATCTCCCCATCTATTGCCCCCCCCCCAATGCCCCGGGACGGTCTGGGGGGAGCAGCGGGAGCCATTGGGAGCTGGGCCCCTAAATAGCAGGTTTGTGCAGGGGGGAGGCAAAAAAGCTCTCACCGCACGCCGCGAGCACCAGCGCCGGAACCGGAAGTCACTTTCAAAACTTTAGCTCAAAATTTCCATAATGTTAAAACAGGGTTAATCTATTATCCCCAACGGGACAGTGAGATGATAAAAAGGAGGGGACCAGGAATAGTTTAATTGTATTGTTTTTGTTTAGCTTGGGGTTTTATTTGGGGAAATGTTGAGGTTGGATATAGTTCATTGTTCACCTTAAAGTTCATAAAACCCCAACCCCTCATTCAAGAGTCACACACTCAAAATAACCTGTAAAACCCGGGGCCCTTATAAACCAGGCCCCGGGAAAATTTCTGACCTGAATTTGTGACTTTTGCATAGACATAATGAAATGATAAAATAAAATTTTTAATTATAGATGAATATACCAGCAAAGGCTAAATAAGTGAAATCCAAACCCACATTGGGGGATGCTCGGTTTTCCCCTTGCAACTCGAATATAACAAATGGAGAGTTTTGTGCAACGTCTGCCTCCCATTCAAAACCACCACTTTCGGGGCCCCCTTTCCCGAGATGGGTGCGGTCTACCTCTTGTACCCCCACCCCATCAGACTTTGATGCCTATCCTAAGGGTAACCATCAATGTGCAGAATGGGAGCACCCCTTTAAATTGACGTGTCCTGTCTTTTTTTGTTTACTTTTTTTATTTTCACAGTCATTTGGTGCACTTAAATCCCTTTAAATTTTACCCCCTCTGCAGGTGAACTACTTAAACTTCAATTATTTTGATGCAAACTTTCTTCTTAACTGTTGAATTTTTTACCCAAAACTGAATGTGGATTGGGTCCCACCATTAATTCTGTTATCCCCCAGTGAGTAAGGCCCACATTTTTGTGAGGGACAGAAGGGGTTTGAGAATGTCAGCTACGTTTAAGCATTGCAAATGAAACCACTTACTGCCATTATGTGAGTCTAAGTTTGGAAAAAAGTATCGCAAGGACATTCTGAAATTGTGGACCCAAAGGGAAAAACAATTATCTTTTTTACAAGACATCAAATGTTTTTTGTTTTTGAGTTTGTGTGAGTGTTTAGAGCAATATTCAAACAGACAGTATTCTATAAAAAGGGGTTGAATTCACCTCTGGAAATCGGATCTACATATTTGTATGCAAAATGTTGGACAGCATTCAAGTTTTTATAGCAGCCCCAGGTGGGCTAGGGGTATGGATCTAAACCCAAGAGGGTACAGCTAAAATTAGTAAAAGAGGCTTGTGCACCCCCTTTTAGAAAGGCCTAGAGAGGGTAATTTTAAAATGGGTAGCCTCAGAGATCAGAGTGGAACAAGAGTAGGGGAAAAACGGCAGTTTTTTTGATTTAAAAATGATCCCGTGTGCGACTAGGTTTGCTTTTTGGACTCCCATTTAAAGAAAAAAGTTTTTGCCCCTTGTTGGCGAAGCTAAAAATAACTTGCTCTACAATAGGGGAAAACTTTTTTAATTTCAAACATAAATATTGTGGTATTATAAAAAAATGTGCTATAAAAAAGGGGGAGAAAATTGAAAGGTCACATATTTTCGCTTTGTTTGTTCTCTCTTTGCTACTGCTGTGATTCATTTTGGATTGCATTTAATTTTTTTGAAAATAAAAAAATATTAATTTTTAAAAAAATCTTACTCCCGTGGATGGAAGCGTTTTTTTTTTTTTTGTGAAGCTTTTTTCACAAGCCATTACCACCTGGATCTCAAAAATTTTTTTTGAAATTTTCCCTCTTTTTTCAACGTGTTTCAGCAAAAAAAGCTAGTTTGTGCCCCGTTATCTCCCCCAAAATACTACAACACCTTCTCTCTGGCTTTCCATAACACTTTTGTTCCCTACCAATCTTCATCTACCATTGCCCGTTAAAGGGGGTTTTTTCGCTAAAAAAATTCTCTATTTTATGGGACAGTAAAATAGGTACTTTTCAATTCTTTGCATTACCTAATCATTTTTGTTACCCAAAAATTAAGCTAATCTTGTGCTTTTATGTAGCATGGTCTGCGTTTTTCCCGGCCCCGCGGGCTCAGGCGCACCCCGGGGGCCCCCCTCCGGGGTTCCCCGGGGCGGTGGGGGCGCCCCTGGCCCCTGGACGTGCTGCGGGGCACCGCTTAACTACTTACAAGACCATGTTCTGCTCCGTCCGCATTTTCTGCCGGCTGAGGACGCCCCCCCCCCGTTTTCTAAGGGCGGCCACGGTTCCTTGAAAATTTTAAAAAGGGCCACCCGCGCCGGGTTAATTGGCTAAATTGCCGGGCGCTGCCCCTATATTGGTTCGGTCCAGGGGGACTTCCCTTGCTGGTTTTCCTATTTTTCCCCCAGTGCCTTAGGAAAAAGGGGTTCCTAAGTGTCTTCTTGCCTTGCCTTTGTACTCAAACTTTCCCCTACTTTTTTCCCGACTCTAAACCCTTTTGTTTTCCCCTTCCCCCTGCCCCCTTCCCCTTTCCTTCCATGACTACGGGTTCTCGTTTGCGTTTTCTGTACCTTGCTGACCCCCGGCCACCACTCCCAAAAGCCCGCCGTGTCGGGGGGTTTACCGCCCCTGGTATGTTTCCCCCACCCCCCAAGAAAGTCCATCCCCGTTTTTTTGCGGGGGGCTTTGGTAAAAAAAACCGGGACCTACTTAGACTCGCTCCCTGGCGGGGGTTTTTTGCCACCATTTTGCGGTGGGGCCCGGGGTGGACCCACAAACCCGGGGCCGTTACGTTGACCCGGGCCATTGGTTTCCCAAAAAAAGGGGTCCCCCTGAAAGTCTTGGGGGATCTTATGACCATTTTTTTGCCACCCAGTCGCAGCGATCCCCACAAAAAGGGCACAGAAATTGGGGGGCCAAAGCTGTCCGAAAGATGTTAAAAAATTCCGGGTTTGCCCCAGCAGCAGAAACCCCGTATTCTTCGCTGTTGGGTTCCCAAATCTCCCCCCCTGCCGCCCTGCTGGCAAACTTTGGCCCCGAAGCTTCCTACCATTATTTCCCAAGTTCGCCCGGGGAAATCCGAAGCTTTCCCCAGAGGTTTCATTAAACAGTGCTCCTTTCCCCGGGAAAAGGCTTTTGGCCAAAACCAAGTTCCCCTTTGGAAAGGTCTAAATTTCGCGTTTTTTTGGGTGAGCCTGTTTATCCGGAAAGGGCCCCCCCCCCCCTGGCCTGGGGGACCCCCGTCGGGGTTCGGAAAGGGCCCCGTGGAAGTTAGACCTACATGCCTTCCTCACTTAATTCCGCACCCGTTTTCAAAGGAGCCGGGCCCCAGGTGTGGTTTTCTGCCGAAGAGGGCGCTCCTAAAACCTTTCTTCGGGGGGAAACCCCTCCGTTAGGTAAACCATCCCGGCCCATTTCCGCACCCTTGCTTCGGGGGGTTACCCGGGAATGACCCCGGGCCCTCTGCCCCCATTCAAAAAGGGGTTTCTGTCTTTTGCGGGGTTTAAAGGGAAACATACTTGAAAGTAGGATCTTCCATCTTTCTGGGTGAACTTATAAAACCTGCGCCACCCCCCTTAGATTTTGCGTTTCCAAAAGGACAGGAGGACCCTGGGGAACGGGGTTTTGGGCCCACGACCTCGCCAAATATTCGTATGGCCCCCCCTGTGTTCCAGAAGGCCCTCCGCTTGCCTCCCGCAGGTCTCCCCCGAGTAACCCAATCCCAAGGGTACCCTCGGGCCCACTTTGTGGGTTCAAGAGCTGCCCCGACGGTCGGGGGGGAAAAATCTTTGTCTCTACTGCGCCATTTGGGGCCCATCTCCGCAGAAGCTTTTCCGCAGCGCCCCCAGAACTAGGAAACACTCGCACCTAGGAGCCTTTAGGAGAGGCGTCCCTTTGGGGTGCAAATTTTCTCCCTCTTACGATTGAGGGTTCCCAAGGGGTTTTGGTAACAACGGATGCGGGCCCCTCTCGTTCCGGACTTTTTTGCCTTCCTGGACCCCAGTTTCTCCCCGGGAACTTTATTCAGGGCCTCCTTGGTTTTCCCGTTCCCGTTCCCGTGTTTTCCGTCTGGGAAGAACCCCCCTGTTATCTTTTCCCGAAAAAGTGGGGAGCTTTTTAGTGACTCTTCATAGGAACCCGGCCCCAGTGCCCCTATGTATAGGGGCCCTTGCCCAAGGAGAAGTTCATTTTTTTAATGTTCTGCCTCGTGCTTTCCTCGGCGACCTGTTGGGGGTACCCTGGTTTGCAACGTCAACCCCTACGCTCGTTTGGGGGGGACAGACAAAGGGCCCTGGTTCGGGATCAGGGGTGCCAGGTTTCTCTTTTTTTGGGGGGGCACCAC
This sequence comes from Phyllomedusa bahiana, assembly GCA_025379985.1. Classification (NCBI taxonomy): domain Eukaryota; kingdom Metazoa; phylum Chordata; class Amphibia; order Anura; family Hylidae; genus Phyllomedusa; species Phyllomedusa bahiana. Next base: position 5,082 of record JAODAL010079166.1, on the reverse strand, counting down.
GCCCGGTGCCCACCTTTTTTTCCACTTCCCCTTTCAACCCCTCTGCCAGGCCTTTTGCCACCCGGGGAAGTACCAGGTTTTTGGGGGACGTTTTTTTCTCGGAGGCGGGGCGGGAGACGCTCCCGCCCCTGGCCTTTATGCCTTTTTGGTTTTTAAATTTCCCCCCCCCGGAAACCCAGCCCCCGGGCGGGGAAGGGGTTCCCCTGCTGCCCTTTCCCGGGAAAAGGACTCGGGCCTTTGTGGGCCCTATTTTCGGGAAAAATTTTTAATAAAAGGTTTTATTAGAAAAATCCTCCTCTCCAAAGCAGTCCCGGGGGTTTTCTTAGTAAAAGAAAAAAGAGGGGTCACTTTGCCCTTTGAAATTGATTACAGAAGGGCCCTTAAAAAAAAATCAGGTGAAAAAAATCCCCTTATCCCTCCCGGGTGTCTTGAGCTCTTGGGGACCAAACTCCGGGGAACCCAAAGGGGTTTTTTTCCTTTTTGAATTAAAGGGGAGCCTAAAACCCCTTATCAGAATTAAAAAGGGGGGGGAGAGTGGGAAGGGGCCCATTCAATAGTCGTGACGGGAAATTTTCCCAAAATTTATCTCGTGATCCCCTTTGGGTTTTGCAACCCCCCAGGGTATTTCAGGAATTCTTAAAAATGACATCTTCGGGCCCTTCTTTACATCTGGTCCATAGTATAAAAAAGACGTTTCCTGATTTTTTTTCCTGACATGCAGACTAAAGGGTACGGGGTGCGCCAGGTTCTACGACGTTTTGTGTCCAACCAAATGTATGCCAAGCGGGAAAAGAAGGTTCGGTTTCCACCGGGGCCCCCCTTTCGTTCCTTGGGTACATTATTCTTCCCACCCGGGGTGGGGAAACAGAGGGACCTAGCAAAACTCTCTCCCAAACCCAGCAGTTTCCAGACCTGTGGCCCCCTTAGGGCGTTACAACGTTTCCCTGGGGGGTTCGCCAATTACAAAAGGGCCCAATTCATTCCCCATTTTTTAAAACATGGGGGGCTCCCCCCGGACCCCCTACTAGGAAAAACCCCGGCAAGTCTGAGATGTTGGCCTCCGGAAAGTTGGAGGAAGGAAAGCATTTTCGAGCAAAAGACACCCTTTTTTCTAAACCCCTTATTACCCTGTATTTCCGTGGAAAAGAATAAACCCTTCTCATGGGAGGTGGGGTCCCTCTTTTTTGTGAGGGCGGGGGGCGGGTCCCTTAAAACAAAAGGGCCCTAAGGGTAAGACTCTCATTTTCCCCGGGTTTTTTTTTCCCAAAGCCCTTCTCACCGGCGGAACGAAAATTATCCCCTTTGGGAAAGGCCCCGGGAAAATTGTTGGCCACCCAAATTGGCTTGGAGGAATTGGAAACATTTGCGGGGAAGGAGCTCAAACCCCATTTAAACGTCTTAAACTGCCCACAAGAATCCCCAGTTACCCCCAAAACGGCCCAGGGGGTTTAAATCCTCGCCAGGCCAGGGTTGGGTCACTCTTTTTTTCCCTTTTCGATTTTAAAGGATCCCCTTTCAAAACCGGTTTGAGAAGAACAAGTCAAGGGGGACCCCCCTCCCCCGTGCTTTGACGTTCCCGGGGGAAAAAACCAGTATCTCAGCACATAATTGCTCCTGATCGGCTGGTCCCCGGGGCCCCTCTGTGGATCTTGTAGTATCCCCCCAAGAAAAAACCCCTATGTTAGTCCGGGCGCTCAGGAGGAAAATTCTGGAGTGGGTGCAAAAAGTTCTCTTCCGGGCTGGTAAATTCCCGGGAATTTAAAGGGAAAAGTCCCACCCCTTTTTCGCAGCCCCTTACTGGGGGGTAACTCTGCCCCAGGACGTCAAGGTTTTTAGTTCCCCTCCTGTGCCCGTGGGGCCCGGAACAAGGTCCCTTTGCCATGGGCCCGTGGGCCCCTTTAAAGTCCCTCTGCCCTTTTCCCCAGGCCCCCCAGGGAAACCGGGACATAGGCATGGACTTCATCAGGGGCCCCCTTTCCCCTTCCTCCCTTGGGAATTCGGGTTTTTGGGGGTGGTCATGGCCCGATTCTCGAAAAAAGTCCAAAAATTTCCCGTCCCCAACTTCCTGGTCTTCCTTTCTGTCCTCAATTGGCAGGTCATTTCTTCCATCAAAATTTTCCCCCAGCATGGGTTTCCCTGCAAATCGTTTTTCGAATCGGGGAGTTTCAATTTTTTTTCCAGTTTTTGGGCCCCGTGGCCCTTTGTGTTCTCGCTTACAATCAATTTTGGGATTCCCTTTCTGCCTATCATCAAAAAGACAAATGGACAAGTGGGGATGGAGGGGTAAATCAGATTTGGGGAAAAACCTATAGTAAATTTTAAATTATATTCCGGTCCCAAGGAAAATTTGGGCCCCCCGAGCTGTTTTCCCCTTGGCTGACTTCTCCTAAAAACCATGGGGGACTCGGGGCCCCCTACGGGTTTTTTCCCCAAATTCTTTGTGCGTCTACGGTCATCCCCCACGCCCTCCCCTTCCCTTGGCATACAGTTACGAGGTTACCGCTGTGGGATAACAAGGTTCGGGATATCAAAGGCCATTTGGCGGGAGACCGACATGCTTAGTCCCTTATGAAGGACAAGAGGAGGAAAATTCTCCAAGTTCCTCCCAGGGGGACAAGGTTTGGGTTTTCTTGCCAGGATACGTACACCTCAAGATCCCAGCTATATAGTTGGGTCCACGATTTCTGGGAACTTTCAGAGTACTTCAGGGCAGCTCGAATCCAGTGTCCCTAACAAGCTCTGCCTACCACCACCTCTCACGGTTCCAAACGCTTTCAACGTCTCCCTTCTAAAAACCTTGATCTTTAAACCGGTTCACTCATAGGAGTGAGTCACTGTCTCCGGTTTAGTGGAGTCTTCTGATGTTTTTGAACTCAAGGACATCTTGACCATGAAGACATCAGGGAGGAAAACGGTTATTCCTTGTTGATTTGAAGGGCTTTTTTTCCCGATGAGTAGGTCTGGGAACCGTAGTCTAATATGCGCCTCTACAGGGTTTCAGGCCGGGTACGGAGGTTATAAGCGACAACTGGCCGTGGGACGGGCTGCGGGCGCATCGCTCTAACTACTTACAGACAACGTTCCTGCTCCCTTCGCACATCCTCTGCCGGCCGAAGGCCACCGCGCCCCGTCCCTCGGCGCGTTCTTTGTAAGTTTAAAGATCCAGCAGACGGTTATTGGCTACATTGCGGGCGCTATGCACCTTTATATGGATCGGTCCATGGGACTTCCTTGCTGGATCTATGTTGCCCCGTGCCTTAGAATAATGCATCCTAAGTGTCTTCTTGGCCTTGCCGTGTAACCGACCTTTGCTACGTTTTCCACAGACTCCGAACCTTTGCTGCCCGATGCCCCTTGACCTTCTTTGCCTGTCCATGACTACTGGTTCTCGTTGACGATTCTGTACTTGCTGCAAATCCGCGCCACACCGCAAGGCCCACGCGTCAGGCGGTGCGACCTGGTAGGACTTCCCGCCGCTGCACGGCTCATCCGCTTGCGGCGGGTTGTGAAAAACCGGGACCTACTTAGACTCCGCTCCTGCCGCGGTTGTTGCACCGCTTGCGGTGGTTCCAGTGGATCTACCTAACCCGGCCGTTACATTCTACCACCTAAAACTTGCAGCCTGAGGTGGGGACCCCACCCTCCTTTTCTGTGATAGACTGTGTGACATTTCATTCAGCCTGTTGGAGCACGCCCTGGATGGGACACGCCCTTATGCTTTTGTGTTGATTGGCTGCCTGAGCTGCTCTCTTTGCTCTGTCCTGCTCTATGTGAAGATTCTGGGGGCAATTACTGAGTCTCTAGCTGCTAAATTCCACTCCCCCCTCATATAAAAAGCCTTATACACTGCTTCCCCCATATAAACTGTTTATATAGTCGTTCCCCTCTACCCCCTGCCTGATAAAGACGGGGGAAAATGCTTTTTCTACATTTGTTTTTAGTTCAGGATGTATGTTAGCTGTTTACAGCAATGCAGGGTTTCGAACAAGGAGCTTGTCAGCCCGGGAGGAAGCTGACGCTGCAGGAAATGAAAATTATTGCAGGATGTTGCGGCTGTGACATCCTTTTCTCCACTGCTCAACAGAATGATGAGTCATCAGTCTTCAGTGAGGAAGAAGCCTTTTGGGGAAGAGCGATGCCCCTGGTTTTGAAGTGAAACGAAAAACATCAAGTCTGCAAAAGTTTTGTGATGAGAAAAACCCCTTTAATCCAGTTTGCTTCATGCCTTTCTTTTCCACCAGTTCCTTATTAGCCATATAACAAGTTTTTCATAAATGTCCTAATGTTTATGTCTTTTTCTTCCAGTAACTTCCCCAAATTATCTCTGATCCCCAAAACCATCTTTCTGCTTCCTCTTTTCTTCTCCTTCTCTTTGCCCCCAGATTTTTTCCTATGGGGCTCCATACCCCGGAATTTTTGCCCCAAATCATTGACTTTCACCACCTTTTAAACTTTCAAAAAAAACCTGAAAACTCATCTCTTTAGCATAGCCCCCATTTTACAATAACCCTCTGCCCCACATATCAAAAAAATAGAAGGCAGGAGGTGCCAGTGCCCTGAAAAGTTCAAAAACCCCTTGTGAACGGATTCGAAGCATAGAAATATATCAATGCAAAAATTATATCATATTTAGGGAATGAAAAAAAAAAAACTTTTAAATTCCAAAAAAAGAATTTTCCCGAAAAGAACCTTCCTGACCAATATAAAAATAGTACTGTCTTTTTTTGCCTAATATGAACATAAGTTTTGATTTATATTTCTATTCCTCAAATTTTGGTCGCTTTTTTTTTGGTTTTTGTGATTTTGTTTGTCTCTCATTTTTTTTGGGTTTTTTAGTTTAAAACCATTCCCGTGGAGCAATTAAAGGGACTAAATACATACTTTTGGGATTATCCTATATATTGGGTGATGCTTATTAATAATGATTCTTTTTAAAACCATAAAAGGGTCATCTCCTTTTATTTTTTTTTTGAGTTCTTTTTGGAGGGCCCTGTAAGGGAGTGGGGACATGAAGAAAAAAGGGGGCAAAGGACAGTTATGAGACGGTCAAAGGATAGAAGATATATGTTTTCTTGGACAGGG
>JAODAL010079165.1:0-12670 GCA_025379985.1 Phyllomedusa bahiana | reverse complement strand
TTGGGAAGCATGCAACTTAACTAAGACACAGAAACCCTTGAAATCTGGCCCTGTTCTTATCCCCCGGGTGGCCGACATTCCAATTCTTCTCTGGCGGCCTGCAATGCCCTGATGTCTCAAGAGGAAGTATATAATATGATAGATGACCGGAGGAGGGACTTGGACAGTGATGCAGGACAAGAATTATGAATCGATACCCTGTTGTGCACCATAATTTATTGAAAAACTACTAATGGATAAGTTTGTAATACTGGATTAATTGTTTGTGTACTTTAAAAAGGTTAAAAATGAGAAACTATAACTTCAATTGTATTTCCTGTTTATGAAACCTATGAAACTGTTATTGGTTCACACGTATTTATATGACAAACATATTGTATTGTACAGGTTTGGTAGTTTCAATAAAAACATATTTAAAAGAAAACTTTCATCTCCTCTTTACGCTTCAGAATCTGTTACTGATTTCTGGGTGAACTATTATAAATGCAGGATGGGAGAGGAAATTAGTCTGATATGTGGAAAATGCATTTTATCTAATAAGATATAATATAGAGTTACTTATTTGTGCTTGTAATATTGGTGTATGGAAAGTTGTAATATTTGCATTGCATTTAGTCATGTCTATTACCTGGAGATGTGAGCAGCTGCTGATCCTCCATCTTTACTTCCTTGTACAGATACTTGTGTTCCTCTAAATACTCCCACTCCTCCATGGAGAAATAGACAGCGACGTCCTGACATCTTATAGGAACCTGACACAAACAATGATACAGTCATCACCCAAACCCCTCAAGTGGTGTTACTGTATAATATCCCAGCATTCCCAGCAGCCTCACCTCTTCAGTCAGCAGCTCAGTCATCTTGTTGTTGAGTTCTAGGATATTCCGTAAATTGATTTCCCCGTATACCAGATAATGAGGTGGGGGCCCTGTGATTGGGGCCTCTATCCCAGGGGTCAAACAGGACTCACTAGAGGTCTTCTTTACTACTGTGTAATCCTGTTTATTGAGAGATACATTGATAAATATCACTACAAACTTTTCCAGAGTCCATCACCTCTCCAGTCATATCATCTGTTATTACCATAGATAAGAATGATGTAATGTGACCTCATCAAAATCTCTCCCCTCTCCAGTCATATCTTCGTTATTCTCTCCTACCATAGATAAGAATTGATTGTATGTGACTTCATCAGAGCCCACTCCCTCTCAGTCTATATCATCTGTTTATTAACTATAGATAAGAATCGATGTAACGTGAACATCATCAGAATCTTTACCTCTCCCTGTAAGCTGGAAGATTATCTCTAGGGTAAGATTTAATATACTTTCCGCCATCTTGTCCCTGTCCTTATTCATCCTTGGCGAGTCAGTCAGGAAAATTATCCTATATAGACAATATCAACAGAGAGGATCCTATATTGTAGAGACCTGAATAGAATGAAGATGAGACAAATGTAAAAACCACATAAAATCCCGTGTGAAAAATACAATTCCTGGAAATAAGCAGAACATTTAAGTAGATATTACAGTGTAGATGTTGTCTTCTCTCTCTTGGATGAATTGGAACATGTTTGAGGTCAAACAACATTGAATCCTCACATGAGCACTCCACCATCACTGGCCACCGTGGGGTTACCAGCACGTATGGCCTATGACCATTGTATACCATCACAGGCAGCAATAGTCACATTACGTATGTATTAGTATCACCGCTGCTACCAATGTTGTTGTTGCATAATGTAACCAAGGGTTGAAGGGATGGAGCGGCCGTGGATTTAAAATTTTACAAATTTAACAAACATTCAGCTGTGACACCTCGCCAGGGGATCCCTCATAGACTGGTGCTGGGTCATTGAGAATGGGTACGATTTGGGTACAGGAATCCTCCTTTATTTTTAGCCAATCAATATCAGAAGGCGAGGCTAAAAGTGACACAAGTGTCTCATAAATGTTATCATCAAATCGAGCTGTTCTCTCTTGGTAAAAGGTTTGGGCGACTTCTGATTCTGTGAAAAAACATAGCTTCACTATTCAACTTGGATCCTGTGCACATATTTGCAAAATTCAGGCATTAACCAGCACCTAAACCTAGCACCCTGGTCTCCAGCAAAGAACAGTGTTCGATACGCAATTGGCTGCTGTGCGGCATCTTCACCCTGCAGAAGGCAGCAAACCCATCTCTTTACTAGTAGCAGCCAGGCAACAACACGCCAACAGCCACAGAGGGGAAAGATCATGAGTAGGAGCTCATCTCATGTAAAAACTCTTACTGCTGAAGCGGCAAAACTTTTAACCCCATACATTAAAGGGGTTGTCAAATGCCTACGATAATTACACTTAAAGTCCTCCGGGTGCAACTAAAAAAAAAAATTATACTTATCTTCCATTATACTTGGTCCCCAGTGTTCTGCTGTCACTAATAAGTCAGAACATCAGTGCGGTAGTCGGTTTTTTTTCTGTAGCGGTCATGTGCTGCTAATTTATATCACTGTTTGAAAGTCAACAGTGTTAAAGGTGATGTAAGTAGAGGCATGCGACCGCCACAGCAAGCCAGCAGCTGCAGCGCTTACAAACCAAACAAGTAACGTTAAAGCTCCAAAGAGCCCACAAAAGAAAGGGACTGAGACATTTAAAATATATGAAAACAGATCTGGCTCTTTTACAAGAAACACATTTGGAAGAAGCTGATTTTCAGAGAATGCACATATAATGGTGAGTGTGTGATGGAGCAGTTTAGAGTATGGTGGGAGTTGGTGGTGCAACAAAATTTATTGTTGTGTACAATACTCTTTAAGCAATAAGGGCGGTTTATACATGGATGTTAAAACCACCGCTGGGAAGGACAAGGTTCTTACCAGTAAACGCTCTAATAATCCTCCTCTACCATGGAGATATGAACTTAAAAGGCGGTTTTTTGCCACGAATCTCCAACTTATACCTCCTGCATCCAAGCTTCTTCAGCTTGTGTGGCTCAGAAGGAGGCGTGTGTGATTTGTTTGAATTGCACATCATGTGACCTAGCAGGATGGCATCACCATGTCTTTGCTATCTCTAGTCAAAGAAAGGCGTGTTTACACATAGTGCTGTGCAGCTCAGAGGTAAAGTTTTTGCTTCACAGCACAAGGGTCCTAGGTTCAAAATCCCTGCAGGCACCAAACCTAGTGGATTATTTTTCTCTTTATCAATGCAACATACCTCATTGAGGTTTATTTTTTTATTTATTTGCACTGTTTGGCTAATTACTAAGGAGTACAGAGGACAGGGAGTAGGAGTGACAGCAACCTGGGGTTTTTCACTCAGTAGCTGCTTGCCTGAGAGGGAGAGGTGATGTTTCCTGAGCATGTGCGACCAGGATGAGGAGCTTCCACAGCCACATGGTCGTATCCCCTGGAGACGAGCTGTAAACAAAGGATCACTAAAGGAGCAGCTTAAAAACAAAAACGGTTTCAGATTTTTAATATGATGAAGGGTTGAAAATTGTTTTATTACTTAATTTGCAAGCTTCCCACGTCAATTTTACTTTGTGCCAAAACCCCTTTAAGCTTGAGTACAGACACATTAGTTATCAGTGAGTAGGATGTGAATCATTGGCTTCTGGCATCTAACTGGGATAAAATTACTGAACTTAGTATCTACTAGGTGGCCCTGTCACTGTGAGTATGCCATTTATATTCCATCCTATGTACAACTACGCATGAGAATTACCAGAATCTAAACTATCTTACCCATAGAGTAACTTTAGTCACTTAAGTCACCAACCATTTATTCCTCGATGAAACATTATGGGTATTATGTTTTTCGTTGTCCCTGATGAACCCTACAGTGATTAAAGAGGGAATCGCGACTTCCGGTTCCGGCGCCGACATGTGGTGAGGCGGCTGCAGAGGCTCCGGAGCGCCGCGACCACAAATCTGAAAAAAACCTGGCATTCAGAGGCTTGTATTCACCCGGACAGCAACCGGAGTCTCGGGCTCACACGGGGCGCTTACTTTTACTACGGTCCGGTAGTGCCATCTCAGAGGCCGTGCGGGATGAGCCGCGAGGAGAACGCACGGAGCGGCTCTCTGAACCCGGGCGCCGGCGGCAGGACAGGAGCATCCCCACGGCTATTCTCCCGTGGGGACTTCAGGCGCTCAGCCAGACAGGTACCGGAACTACCCGGCCATTGCCTCAAGGGCCCGCAGGCTTCTCTCTCAGCGGTGCCACAGGCCTGTTGGTGCCATTTCATTTCAGCTCTGTAGAGCTCTGGGGTGGCGTGGTTGACCATCTTAGGTCCCTGAGCCTCCGGCCCCAGCCATCATACCGAGGCAGTAACCCCTCGCTTCTGTGGCTCGGTGAATGGTCTAATTAACCCTCCAGAGGACTCAACCACATATTCTCCTGCTCTCCTTCACAGTTGGGAAAAAACCCATCTGCTGGGCATGCAGAAAGATATCCTCTCCTCCTTACTACTGTGGACACCAGCAACCCACTGCATCTCAGTGCTACAAATTAGCTTAAGGTTCATTCACCGGCAAGCTCATCCACCTTGTTATAAAACAAATTTGCATTTTCAACCTTTTAAACAGTGAACACATATCTCTGACATGTAATAGTGATCATATCTCGTATTTGCATAATCTCCGGGCCTGTGCCTGGAATTTGTGTAATACCATACAGAAGAAAAAAAACATCAATTTACAGGTACACACAGAAATTAAACAAATATCAACACCAATAAAGTGAAACTGCCGTCCTGTCATCATCTCTCGCGACCGCGTGGGCCTTCATGGAACCTCATACTCAGGGCCAAAGTTCCTCAGACCTGAAGCCTCCCCAGCGTGCCCCCGATGCCCTCCCTACAATACCAATGGGTATACTTGAGCCTCTGCATAAGGGCTTCTATCTCTGTCTGAGTAGTGCGACTCTATAAAGGTTCTCCAACGTCTGAAAAACCCTGGGGTTCGGATGTCCTTACGCGCTCCCTTGTCGGCCAGACTGTCCGTATAAGATAATCCTACCAGCTGCTTTTGACCCCGGACGATTGACGGGAGAGAGATGGAGAGTGGGCTTCAGCCATAACTGTAAGAGGCTTCGTTTTGCTGCCAAAAGGGCAATATGAATTATTCCCGAGAAACCGGTGGATTGAACTGACTCCTCAGAACCGGAGGCCTAGGGCAATGGAAGATCAAAAACTCAGGTGTTTCTCTAGGGTGACCCCGAAGTGAAGCTGAATTTACTGAAGGACAGCTTGTCACCAGTAGGATTGTTTAATAGCTGCATTCCCACGGACGTGCCATAGGTCCGTTTTATGTGTGCAGGCATTTGGGGCAATGCTGCAATCTATCGGGGATGTTCCTGAGGAGTGGGGAGATTTGAACGCATACTGTATGGCGTTTGTATTATTTTGAAAAAGTAAGTTTCCGCAGGTCTCGCAGATGATGTGGTTTCTGTATGCTCCCAACACCCTTCGGGTTCATATCTGGGATTGGGCATTTCCCAATCGGCGGGCTCCAGTCAGTGGAATGCCGATGGCTACTCGTTTCCTGCACCACCCTCTCATATCAGCGTAGAGACCTCGATAGACAATATGTCTCCCCTATGAGTGGGGTGACAAAGTTGTCCAAAAATCATTAGGAATGGTCTCCTTGGGAGACATCTCTTAGTCTCCCAATACAGAAATGAAGAGCCGATAGGCATGCTAAAAGTTGCGTTTTGGGTAAGAGAACCTCTCAAGCATTTCCAGGGGTTTAGCATCTCCGGGAGTTCACATGCAATTAGCTGTCCAGGCATCGGCCAGACCTCCTCCCTCCAGACTTCCTAAACCATCGGGTTTACTCTGACCCAGCGGAAACTCGGGATAGGTCCCAAATGGGCATGTCCTTGGAGAGCGCAAAGGACAAGGCCTAAGCGTTTCCTAACTCCTTACAAGCCATTTTTGTGTCTCCCGGAACAATGGAGACAAACTTAATCAGAGGAAGGCAGCTTAGGGTACCTGGTATGGTGCAAGGCCTTGTGGGTGCCAAGGGAGCATCAACTTTCTTTCAAATATCCCAATTGGGAAAAGCTGGGACGGGGAACGGAACCCCAATCCAGTCTAACATTGTGACCGGAGTTCAGGACCAGGCCAGGTTATAACCCCTAACACATCAGGGGGAGAGAAGATTCAGTCCTCCACACTGCAACTAAATGGCAGATTTGTTTAGTGTAGGCAATACGGGGTTTTTTCCTTCCCATATAACTCTGGAGTAGCTTGAGTTAATGTGGTTGATGTCTGGTGCGACGTGTGTTTGAGCAGGATGGGAGTGTCTGTAGGGGGTTTATAGCAAGCTGTGGGAAGCAGCAGACCATTTTTATGGTGTGACATCTACAGGCAAGTGACAGTGGCGTGAGGTCCAACGCTTCAGGGTCCTGGGAGATTTATTTATAAGAGGAGGAATATTTAACTTATACATCGAGTTCTGGAGGTCCGGACCCACCTTGTATACCCAAATAGGTGATGTGTTCCTGAGCCGGGTAATAGGGTGGTAATGTCTAAACCCATTGTTCGCCCACTGTTAGGCTGTGATAGATTACGGGCCAATTTTAACAATTCACTCTTGGACCGTTTACTTTTACCCCTGATAGCGTGCCAAAAATCGCAGGCAAATCCAGCAATGGAGAGAGCTGAGGTCAGGGGAATTCAGACATGATTAGTATGAGATCGTCCGCAAACAAAGCCGGGGGTCTTCACCTCGTTGGTATCCTATCCGGATCCCCGAGAAGAGGTCAGAGTCTTCCCAGTACTCGTGCCAAGGGTTCTAGGGCCAAATTAAAAGTTGGGGAGAGAAAGTGGAAACCATGTTTGTCCCTTTCTGGAGGGGGTTTTTTGGAGGAAAGGAAACCCGGAGTTTGAATTTGGGCCGTTTGGGGCATCATAGATGGGCAGGTAGGACAGTGCTAAACGTCTGTAATTCCCAAGTATCCAAGGACAAACCAAATGCCGTTCCCATCGCACGTTATCAAAGGCATTTTTCTGCATCAAGGCTACAAGGTCAGGCCCTCTCTCCTGGCAAATGGCTTGGTGTCGGACCCTTTCTAATACCTTAGCAATTTCATGATGTTTACCACCGCCGCTCTTCCCTTGATGAAGCCCTTTTGGGAGGATCCAATCAAGTGCGGCATAAAACCGGCGACGTCGTGTCAGCCAGTATCTTAGACAAGTTCTTCTGGTCAATGACTATGAGGGATATGGGCCTATATGATGCAGGGAGCAGCGGGTCTTTCCCTTTCTTCGGGAAAATTTTTAATGTATGCGTTTTTTGGATTTCTGGGCGAACAGGCTCATTATGTGAGGTTCAAGTTGTAAATACGGTGAGGGATGGGGGTGAATCGATTCACTCAGAATCTTGTTTACCTCCCAGAGAACCCATCTGGTCTGGGGCCTTGCCTGTTTCAACGTGGCGAATAGCTAGCTTGACCTCTCCTCAGTTATGTCCCGCATTCAGTTCCTCCCTTGGGGATCTGACAAATGTGCAATTGGACTTTGGAGAGGAATAGCCGGCCATCCTCTGCTTGAAATTGTAGACTATGATGAGTACAGTGTGGCATAAAATTGTCTGAGCGTGTCATTTATCGTTGGTGGATCAGTGGTAATAGTACCGTCTAGTGTGCGGAGCGCTTGTATGTGCGCAGGTTTGTAGGCCCCTTTCAGTAGTCGGGAAAGAAGTTTCCCGGATTTGTTTCCATCCTGAAGAGTGTAGGTGTAAGTGTGCCTATGGTTCCTCTACGATCCCCCCCAAAGGTTTCAAACCCGTTTGGCCTGTCCCTTTCCCCGCTTGGGTTTGTCAAGCTATCCCCAAGGAAGATTTATAGGTCCCCCCAAAAATTTTTTCTGAGGGGCAGGGGCCCCTCAGCTTACGTTTATTACAGAGGTATAGGCTAAAACCCCTTTCCCTCTACGCCCGCTTTGCAGTCGCCATAGAGTGAGGGATCACCCCGTGGGACTGGTTGTAGAAGCATAGGTCAACCACCAACCCTGCCCATCTCGCAAAAGATTGTTTTTGAAGGTAAGAAGGAAACATCCAATAAAGCCCGACTCTCGGGAAAAAATTCCCTCAAATCCACAGAGATTGGGGGGTGATCAGAGTGACCTGTTCAAATTTGCATTTTTTTAATTCTAGTTTTGAGGGTGTCAGAACCAGAAGTGGTCCAACCTAGACCACGACTGGTGAACCGGGGGGTATAGGGGTAGCCCCCCTCATAGGTTCCGCTCCCTCCAAAAATTTATGGAGATTAGTGTATCCAGGAGGCGGCGTTTTGAAACCTTTTTCAGACGTGGAGATGCCTTTTCTGCCCGCTTGGGTGCGGCCTCCCCTCCTTCCTCCCCCCGGTTTTAGACCGCATTCATGTTCCCCAATAATTTGGGATTGGTTTCGATCGCACAGATCCTCTCCGCTAACTCCCCGAAAAATACCGGTTTGCCTTGGGTCCATAGTATTAAAAAAGTAAGGTCACCCCCCTTGATTACCAAATGTGAGACCGTCCCTCAGGTGTGTTCTTGAGATCAGCCAAAGGGAAATTTTTTTTGGATAAGCGTGACCACCCCCCCCTTGCCAAGCACGGACGGGGACCCAAAAGCGTGTCCCCCCCACATCTTCTCCGCCGCTTAAAGTCATCAGCCCGCAAGTGCGATTCTGTAGGGGGACCCATCAGGGCGAAGTCTCTTTAGATGCGGATCACTTCATCCGTTTTTGGGGAAAGGAGCCCCTTTTATTCCAGGAGATGATCCGCATTAAAGGGTTTTTTAGTTTTAGAGCTTGGGTTTGCATGAGTTGGCAAATGAATCAAAAATTTTTGGCAATTATCAGGGGCCCCCAAATTAGAGCATGATGACGGGGCATGGAAAATTTAAATTTTACAAACTAATAAATGGCATAAAAGACATGTAAAAATTTGCAACCCCGGAAAAAAAAGCAAAAAAAAGCTGAAGGAGGGCTATTACATGCACCCCCTTCATGGTTGGAAGGACTTTTCCCTTTTTTTCCTTCAGCAGAAGATACCCCTTTAAATGAGAGAAGTATCCCCCCTCACCCACCGGGGAAAAAACCCTTTTAAGTTACAGAAATTTTCTGGTTTTTGATTGGGCCCATGAACAATTATGAGAAAAAAATAAAAATAAAATTTGCATCTCAAAAACAGTCAAGAAAAATCCCTGTGACACCCCAAGTCCCTCCAGCAAAGGAAAAATGAGGGAAACAACCCATGGGTACGGTCCGTATAGCCATCCCTCCCCATCCCCAGAACCTGATCCTCGCCGAGCAGGGTGACCAGTCTCCTCAATCAGGGGAAGAGTCCCCTTGGGCCCCCGTCTCGGCTGGCGGCCTTCTTTGGAAAAGTGGAGGGGGGTGAAAGATCGTGAGCGAGCCTGGACTTCTCCATCCCCCCTTTAGGTTCCTGGGTGTCAGCTGCAGTCGTCTCAGGCGGGGGGCGGCGGGTCGAGTGGTGTTTGGGAGAGGGGGCCCCTCTGATGTGTCAAGTCGCGCGATCCCCTTCGCTTCCCCTGCCCGGTAAAGAACTAGGCGGGGGCCGTTTAGGGTCCCAAACTTGAGGGGGCCGGTGAGAATCTGCAAATCGAACCTTTATGAAAATAGTGTGTGCAAATTTTGTGAAGGCCGATTCCCGAGAAACCTTGCGGAGAAATTTCAAATAGGACTTTATGCCCCTGGAGTAGTAGTGGCTTAGCTCATCCCCCTTTTTAAATTCCAACGATGTTCCTTACATTTTAATAAAGGGAAACTGATATGGGGCTGCCTTAAATTAAGATACATCTCTCAAAAGGTTTTTTCCCCCATAATGAGACTATATTGCTACGCTAATACTCTGCGAAAAACATCCCCCTTTATACCCTTTTAAGTTTGGGTTCTCCCCCCTTTTTATTTTGCCCCTTTTCCCAATCTTGATTTTTTCCCCTGTCCGGGGAAGTTCCTTGGCTAAAAGTCGCATCATACAGGGCCGGTGGGACCCCCCCCCCCCCCCCCCTCTGTTATATGGAAGTTATCCCCCAAAAAATGGGAAAAAATAAAAAACCCGCCAAGAAAAGTTATCCAAATTGAGAGGGCCCAGGCCAAGCTCCCAGAAAGGGGGGGACCCCCTGTGCAAAAGGGCTCTTCCTTTCCCCCTTCTTTTAAAAAAAAATTTTTTTTTCAAAATTTTTTTTTTTTTTGGTCATAAAGTTTTCTCCCAAAATTAGATTTGTTGATACATCAATCAAAACCCGGAAGGAATCCCTTTAAAAAAAGATAGCGACAGAAGTGGCACCCCAAATTTGGCCCTGCCCTTACGGGGAAGCCCCTAGCAGCTCAGTGGCTCTTTAGGGGGGTTTTGCAAGTAAAAAGGGGAAATTTTCCCGGAAATACATGTTTTTGATCCCCGGGAAAGGAAAAAATAGAATTCAGGGTCCGACTCTGGAAAGGCGCTGATGTTTGGGCCGGTCGCAGTTGAATTTTTGTCCCTGTAAAGGGGGAAACAAGCGGAAATGGCGGAAAAAATTGACGTTTTTAGAGACCGCTTTGGGCGAACCCAAACTGAGAAAAATTGGCTTCCCCGGGTGGGTTTTCCCCAGCACCCCCTGCCCGGGTTTTTGGGGAGCAAGAATTTCCCCAGAACTTTTGGGGAACCCCCAAAGCGATGCCGGGGTTTGAAACGAGTCATAGAGGGGCCCTAATGGACGGAATAACAGCGAATCCCCAAGGGAGAGTTTGGGCAATCGGGGGATAATCCCCCAAAGGGAAAAATCTATTGTGAAGTTTTTTAAATTTTGCGGGACAAAGCCAAAATTTTCTGAGGTCATACAAGTCTCCTACGATGGGGGTTACTTTTCCCAACCCCCAAAAGCTCCCTAATTTTTGGGGGAACCCTTTTTCCCTGAATTTGCTAAGCGTCGAAGAGCATTCTGAGTTTTTCCCCCAAAAGAGCTTTTTTAAAAAGGAAAGGAAAAGTTTCCCTTTTTGCTTATATCCAGCGACTTTGGTATTTTCCATAAAAATGGGAATTTTTTCCCCCTTTTTTCAACCCCTGAGCCCGGCTAAAAGGAAAATATGGAGAGAGTGGAGGTCCCCAAAAAAAAGGGGGGTCTTCAGCGGGTTCCACAGGCTGCCTCCCCGTTCCAGTCCCCAAGGCCCCCAAAGGGCCCCCCACGCATGCGGGACTTTTTCAAATGGGGAAAAAGGGCCCGAAAGAGAAAGCAAACGCCCCGGCCCTCGGCCTTTTTCACCTGAACTCACAGTTTTTGGGGGGGTTTCCCCCCTTGGGGGGAAAAAGTGTTCCCCCAATTTTTCTTCCCCTTTTATCCCCTTCCCCGTTGTTTTACAATTTTTCATTAGGTTTTTGAAAACCCAGTTGTTAAATTTCCAATTTTTGGGGAAGAAATGAAGCCCCCCGCCCAAGCCCGGAGATCTTTTGAGCTGCTCTCCTTTTCTCCTGAGGTGCTTTTGGGAAGCTGCGGTTTCCCTTCCTTGTGACCCGAAATGGGTCCCGGTTCTAATTTTTACTATTGTATTTGGGGTACTTTTGTTTTGTTTTTTTTCTTGTTTTTTGGGAAATGTTTATGCGTTTTACTTTCTGGACTAGGGCCCCCTTCCCCCCAAAATTTATCCCCCACATGATCCCTCCCTCGAATTTGTTTGTCCCCAGAGGGCCACCGCTACATTCCCCAAGATGATTAATGTCATATTTTGGGAAATGTCAAGGCCTTAGATCCCCGAAAAGGAGCAATGACCGCGAATTTGAGAAAACTAGTGCAGATATTCCCCTGCTCCGGGAAAACCCCCTAGGTAGAGGGACTTTTTGATTAAAAAAGCAATGGGTGGGTCATGTTATGGGTCCCCCGCGGTAGAGAGAAAGGGTGGGGTCGTAATATCCTACAAAAGGAATTTTTTCACCCATGGTGGAAGAAAATGTCGCACAAATGGGAGATGTATTAGACTCCTGCTATCTTGCAAATCCCCCTGGTTCTTTAATGTTAGGCCCTAATGGGGATAAAAAGGTCTTTTTCGAGGATCTTGCGGGAAAACCAGCCCCGACTCCACCCCCCTCAAAGGATAGGAGGAACTTTAATACGTTCATGAGCCTCTGAGGATAGGCCCCCCCTCGGCACATGAGTAATACCCCGCGCAGATTTTAAATTCCACCAACTTAAAAGACATTTGGAGGTCTCTTCACCCAGAGGGTAGGGAGTACTCCTTTTTTCCCCCCCCCCCAAAACATCGTGGGGCTGTATTGACTACCCGCGATTTCCCCAGATTCCTCCAGGGTTAGATCAGCTGATATCGGAGATCTGATTATCTGGGTCATGACAGTATCCCAGAAATATATGATTTTACCCCCAAAAGGGAAGGAGCATATTTGGCTTTTCCTTTATACCTTATATAACGAGGGCTTTTTTAACCCTTTTAAAAAAATGGTGTATTGAATTCTATAAAGACAATGCGGCCCCCTGCATACCCCCCGTTTGCTGTTGGGGAAAGGCAAGGTGGTTTTAAGGGGGGCCCAAACTATCCTATATTGCCTCCAGAAAGAAACTGATAGGACCAAAAAGAAAGTTTACTCTTAAACTTAGGTTTCCTTTTTTCTACCCTCAAACTTGTCGTTAGGCAGAAATTGGGGGGCCCCGGAGAGGGGCAAAGAGTATACGAGCACTGGCTTCAGCA
>JAODAL010079164.1:0-12670 GCA_025379985.1 Phyllomedusa bahiana | reverse complement strand
TTCCAAGTAAAAAAAATGGACGGTTTTTGGAGAATTTTGAGGTGCAGGTGACGGAGCGGGCGAGGGATTGGGGATATAGGGGGTGAAGGTCAGATCGAATCCAATATAATCCCCAGCGGGGCCTGCTGCCAGGAGAGATGGTGGTACCAATACAGAAACAAAAAATAGCGGGGGGGGGGGGGTTGGTTAATAATGGGGGAAAAGGGCAAAAAGTTCAGTTTAGTGAGGTTTTTTTTTTCAGATGGAGAGAGGAAATGAGTGAGACGCGGACAGCGTCCGGGTTTTTTTGTGCAGAGTGGAGTGATGTGGGAGGAGGTGTTTTAATTGGGTGTATCCGCTTTGAGAGGGTCTGGAAAAAATTTACTGTGGTTTGCCCAATGGGGTGTGTACAATGAAAAGAGGAGGGGACCTAAAAACTGTCCTGAGGAAACTCCAACAGCAGAGGAAGGGGAGGGGGGTTTCGAACGGAAACGAGAACTGAAGGACGGGGGGGGTGGGCGAAAACCCAACCCCGGAGGGGGGGTGCCGGGGGCAATGGGGGCTGAGCATGCTGAGGAGAAGTTGGTGTCCCAGTGTCAAAGGGCGGGGAGCCCGAAGGGAACAACAACGGTTTTTTGCCCTGAGTTTTTAGCATTTAAAGGAGATCATTTGAGACTTTAACTAGAGCGTTTCCGGGAGTGTAGGGTGCGGAAACCCTGATTGTGGGACCAGAGGTTTTTGGGGGAGAGATAGTGGATTAGGCGGAGTAGACCAGCTTTCCCGGAGTTTAGAGTGAAGGGCAGGTTAGAGATGGACGGTAGTTTCAGCACAGGGGGTCCAGGAGGGCTTTTTTGTAAAGGGGTGATAGTAGCGTGTTTTAAGGAAGATGGGAAGATCCAGTGGAGAGGAGAGGTTCAGTAGCGTAAAGGGGAGAGGGAAGTGGAGAAATAGATTTGGGGAGGTGGGATGGAATGGGGTCAGTAGAGAGGTGGTGGGGCGAGCAGAAGGAGAAGCCCGGAACTTCTTCCCCCTGTCGTAGGTCAAGGGCTGGATAGATTAGTGGACTGCGGGAGGGGAGGGGTGGGTATTACTTGGGGATGAGTATGTTTAGCCCGGGTATTTTCAATTTTGTCTTTTAAGGAGTGGCCAGGTCTTCAGCACGAGGGGCAGTGACGGAGCTGAGCTTTAGGCCTTTTGGGGGGAGTGGAAGGTGTCAAAGAGGGTTTTGGGTTTTTGGTGTGTGGAGATGGGGAGGGAAATTTTTTGTTTGGCGCAGTGAAAGGGGAGTGTGTATCTGGATGAATTTTTAGTGAAGAAAGTCTGCGGTAGCTTCGAATTCCTCCCAGCCCCTCAGCAACCCGGAACACGCTGCAGTGGCGAGTTTGGGTGTGTGCCAAGGCTTTGGGGCCGTCTTCTTTGGGGGTGCGGGTGGGGAGCGGGCTTTTGTCCAGGGTGGTTGTGAGAGTTTCATCGTAACGTTTGACAGCCTGGTCAGTACGAAAAATAATAAACTGCGACAGGAAGGTGGTTAAAAGCAAGATGGTGGCTCTTGAAGCTGTGGGAAGGGGTCGTACCCCTGAGTCAATCATACCCATGAGCCCGTAACAAGGCGCCCAGCGTACTTATAGTGACTATTCACACAAAATATGGAAGTAGTCACATGACCAGTACAGGGTAGTCACTATCACTATACTCCTCAGCAATGTCACATTTCAAGAGCAGTTACATTGTTATTATCATGTACTATAAACCAGTAAAGGACGCAATAACCACAACCCGCAGCAAATTAGGCGTTATACCGCTTGCTATAACGCCTCACATTCCCTCCTCAGCCCTCCCCTCACCACAAAGACAGAAAACCGCGGGAAAAGTCACCCGTCCCCACTTCCCATTGGCTGTCCCTACATAGTGGGCGGGGAGCTAGAGTAGAATGCTCGCTACTGTTTGGCTAAGCCAACTGCCAATCACCTTAGTGGGCGGGAGCCAAGCTTTCCCCTCCATTTGCCAGCTCGCACTTGATTGGGTCCACGCTTGGTCACGTGTCACGCACCCGGTCGCTAAGGGGGCGGTGCTCGATAGCTGGCAACCTACAGCCAATCAGAGCGCAGCTTGGAGGAAAGCCCGCGAAAAGAAAGCCCGCGAAAAGAGGGACAGAGCGCGAGTCAGTCACCGCAAAGAAGCAGCCGAGCGTCATCATGCCCCGGGACTACCAAGCCGAGAAAGGTAACGGACAAGCCGGGGGCGGGGAGAAGAAGCTAGTGAGCCGGCTGTGTAACGCCGGGCAGCGCTGACTTGTGCTCGGGCGTCCCCGGTCTCTGGATGACGGAGATTCCCTATGCCAACCTCACTGATCTATAGCATTCATATACGCGCCTGCTGTTCAATCCTCCACCCCCAGGTGGCGCTCTTCTATTTATCACAGCGCTGGCGATGCTGAGCTCCTCTATCTCGCCAGCACTAGGCAGTGATAACAGGCGCCCTCCGTGTAGCCCCCAGACCCGCAACTCACCCCGCCGGGTGTCCGCTCCTCCTGACGGCCGGCCGGGATCACAGCTGCCGGGGCTTTTACTTCCGTATCCGGGTCACACGATCACCTCTCAAACTGCGGAGTGCCCGGCTTCATCATGGCGGCCTCTGTCATGTGTGGGAATACTCCAGCCAATCAGATCCAATCTTCAATGTTGTCTTTTTGTGCAGGTGACTTGAAAGCCGCGCTCTGATTGGTGGAACTGGCGCTGACGGGTGGCATGTGGTTGCCATGGGCAACAGTTGTCTTCCTTGCTGCTGTTCTATGGAGGCCGAGGAGATCACAGCCTGCGGGGGGCGCTGTCCTGTACCCCTGTGCTGCTCATCCTAATCACAGCAATGAGGATCTGTCCACATGAAGAGTATTTCAAGCAGTGATCCCATGTGGATTCTGACTTCAAATACTCATCTAAAAGTAACAACTCCCTCACTGACCTGTGTAGAAAATACAATGTGGTTTTAAAATGCAGTAAAGAAAAGCAGAACGTGTTCATTCCTTGGCTGTGTTCCACATGGAAAAAATGTGTGCAATCTCACTATTGATGGGTATAAACCCTGCGTAAAATGCGTCGTAGACGCTAGAATGTGGTTTTTAATGTGGATCTGTATCCAAAACTGCATAGGAATGAACGAGGCTCATTTCTGACTGAAACATGAGTAGATAAGCAAAGGCCCTGAATCCACATGTACTGTGAATACAAGTAGAAGATGCCTCGGACGAAGCACTTTTCACTGTAGGAATCAGACAAGCAGCATTTATTGGTCGTGTGAGTGTCCCCTTAGGCCATGTTCACACGGCTTAAATTGGGACGTGTCTCGCCCCATATTCCGTGGCGTACTGCACTCAATACAGGGCGAGATCCGTCCCAGGCATTACGGTAATCCACAGTTTTCATAGAGAACTATGGGTTGTCTCCTCTCCCCGCTCGCACTATGCGGGGAGATAAGTGACGGGTCAATTACTAGCGGTGAATACGTGCCGCTAGTAATGAATGTCTATGCGGGCCCCCCCACCACGCGGGCGTATGCGCCGACCGGCACGGGTTCCCGAACACACGCCGTAATTACGCCCCTGCAATTATGCTGTGTGAACATAGCCTTACTGTGAACAGAACAATAAGTGAGAGCAACACTCGGTCCACAATGGTCACTCCTTGTGCCAAACAAATTGGGGCATTGCTGCTTAGCCCTTTGAGGCAACAGACTATCCAATTGGTGTGTTTAGTCCCAGGGCTGTGGAGTCGGAGTCGTCATAAAAGGGACCGACTCCCAAAATATATAATAAGTTGGCCCAGTTAGTTCGATGCAAGAGGATTGGGTGCGGCCAGTGCTCCTGCTCCCATATCTTCAGCCTCATCACATGAGGAGTGTAATTGATGACATGGAGCAGGCAAAGCGCTGTCCCAGTGGTAAAGATTCCGCTCCCAGAGCAAACAGGTTTCAGCAACATTTTTCACCTGTTTTCAAAGAAGTAGAAGATCAACCATTCATCAAAACTGACTGTGGCCGAGGCAATTCCTTTATACTCGGGAACATTGTTAGAGTTTGTTCCCCCTGTGGTCACCTTTCCCCCAACCAAGTTTGTGTAGAGGGCCGTCTGTAGCCTGGAATTAATGAGATCAGATGTGAGGTTGTTTTGCAGGATCTGATGGGGGGCAATACTATTTCTCAGAACAAATTCAGAGACCCCACAGATTTTTCCGCAGTGTTTTGCATATTTACAATTTTTTTTGTGCCCTAAAGTATATCCAATAAATATATTTTACATGAAAAGGGCAAAGGGTAACAATGTTTTGAACTTGTGACTTTCAGGCTCCATATTTTCACATCCACTACAGCTTTTTTACATGAGGCTACTGTAATTGTATATAGTCATCTGACCTATCTTATACATAAATTTGACTTGCAAGTATTTAGAATCTGCTTAGTTAGTTTTGCTCCTAAAAATCAGTGTTAATTTCTATTATTTTGTTAGTATTTGGGAAATCCACCTTTAGTTTTCAATACGGCCTGAATCCTTCTGGGCTCTGGATCAGAATCGAGCACATCTTGACCAAAATCTGATCGCAGGTTCTTCTACACATTCCCAATGTTGGTGCAGACTGGACTTGGATAATATACAGCTTTTTCTTCAGCTCTACCAAAAAGTGTTAAAAGACAAACATTGTTACCCTTTTGCTTGTCAGTGTCTGTTCTTCCTAAATAGCTTGATTATTGTATCTTTAAGGTGATAAAAGCCGGTGGGACCTTTTTTACTACAATAAAGTTATCACTTAAAAATCGCCGTGTTTATGAGGGAGTCAGGAGTCGGAGGTTTGGGAAATTGAGGCGTCGGGGCTTCGGCTTGCCGACTCCACAGCCCTGTTTAGTCCCCCATGTAGTCTATATCCAAGAAGGTCCAATGGATGTCAGCATCCTCATAATGTGGGTGGTATTTTTATTCACTCCATGTGAGCACAGCAATTTATTTGTGCTCACATGGAGTGAATAAATATAATACCCACATTATGAAGATGCTGACGTCCATGGGACCTCTTACTGACCGTGTCACTGATAGCTGTAGGAACATTACACTAAAGAATCCGGTCATCTCTTCATTGATGCGGTTTCTGGCTGGGACAGATCAGACTGTGGTGTGTATCATGGATAACAGTGTGTGATGTGGGGCCCCCTGTGAGGCCTTCATCCATCTTCACTCGCTCAATTTCTCACTCGGGTGACAAATTGAGCAGAAGTTGCACCGCAGAACAAATGCAGTCACCTCCCTTGAAGATTAAAAGGACTCCTCAGCCGCTCACCAGTTTACACTGTCATGAACGGTTGCTCTCTAGCAGCCACAGGGTGACACACAAATCTAGAATTGGTCTGAACTCTTAGGCCATGTTCACACGGCTTATTTGCGGGGCGTAATTACACCCCCGCAATTACGCCGTGTGGGGGGGCGGACCGCCCCATAGACTATCATTACTACGCCGCTGGTAATTCACATGTCACTTACCTCCCCCCCGCGGTGTATTCGCCGAGCAGGGAGAGGAAACGTAGTCCATAGTTCTCTATGAGAACCGTGGATTACCGTAATGACTGGGACGAATTCCAGCCGTAATTCGCACAGTACGGCGCGAATTACAGGCTGAAATACGTGCCCAAATAAGCCGTGTGAACAGAGCCTAAGAGCATAAAACGACCGAACTTGTTACAGGTTTAATAGAAAAAAAAATGCTGATTGGTTCCAGAATAAGAAAAAGTAAAATGACGTCCGGACAACAACGGCTGAATTAGAAATAATAATA
Source organism: Phyllomedusa bahiana (assembly GCA_025379985.1). Taxonomy (NCBI): domain Eukaryota; kingdom Metazoa; phylum Chordata; class Amphibia; order Anura; family Hylidae; genus Phyllomedusa; species Phyllomedusa bahiana. The sequence goes on along the minus strand of JAODAL010079164.1, from coordinate 6,875 downwards.
ATCTTTATTTCTATAGCGCCAACATATTCCGCAGCACTTTACAAATTCAAGGGTAAACATACAGACATTACACATTAAAAGTACTTACAGATGAGACACAAGGTGTGAGGGCCCTGCTCGCAAGAGCTTACAATCTATTAGGGTGTATGGGTGAAACATACGGTAAGAAGTGCCAAGTTTACAATGGTCCGGCCATGTTTCATAAATAGGGGGTGGTTTACATGAAAGGAGAGAGGTCAGAGCACGGCGAAGGATATGTGAACACTTTCCTGCCAAAATACACTTCATCCCATGTGCTGAACATACTCGCCGTCGTTCACATGATCTGTATTCGCAGTGTATATTGTGGGACGCTTTTACTTGTGTAAACTTAAAGGGGTTGTCTCACTACGGAGATCATAGTTGAAAATGTGGGGACCAAATATCTAAGGATGTATGTCCTTGGTTACTATTGGCAAAGTGCTACGGTTTTAGAGAACGGGCTGGTTTACATTTTGTTTAAAGCAACGGTGTTTGTTTACTGGTCAGAGAAGCATTCTGTCCTGCCCAGGTCGTGCAAATGCAAAGGAAAGGCAGGGATGTGTGTATTGGCAGGCACGGAGGAGAAGGAGTAAGAGGACATGCAGGAGGGTTTGTAATGGTATTGTATCCCCTCCTCCTGCCCTTCTCCTCCATCCCTTGTGGGCTGCCAAATACACACACCCTGTGGCTCCCAATACACCCTCCCCCGCTCTTACTGCCTTTTGTCCCGCATGCCCAACAAACACCGTTGCTAAGCAATGTAAACCAGCCGTTCTCTAAACCGTGGGAAACTTTGCTAATAGTAACCAAGGACATACATCCTTAGATTTTTGGTCCCAACATTTTCAACTATATCTTCGTAGTGAGACAACCCCTTTAAGTGCTTTGGCATCCACGCGACTGACGCCTCATAGGAAACAATGGTGAATCGTATTTTCGGCGGTTAAGCTGTGTAAGGTTGGTGCCTTCAAAATAACTCCACATGCAGCCATCAATGTCTAAACCACTGGCGATAAAAGTGGGGGCACCCCTAAGTGAAAATGGGCAAATTGTGCCCAGTGTCCGTATTTTGTGTGGCCTCCATTATCTTCCAGCGCTGCCTTAACTCTCTTGGGCCTGGAGGTCACTAGAGCTTCACAGGCTGCAGCCACTGGAATCCTCTTCCCTCCTCCATGAGGACATCACGGAGCTGGTGGATGTTAGAGACCTTGCGCTCCTCCACCTTCCGTTTGAGGAGGCCCCACAGATGCTCCATAGGGTTTAGGTCTTCTTGGCCAGTCCAGCACCGTTACCCTCATTTTCTCTAGTAAGGCAGTGGTCATCTTGGAGGTGTTTGGGGTCATTATCATATTGGATACTGTCCTGCGGCCCAGAAGGGAGGGGATCATGCTCCGCTTCAGTATGTCACAGTGCATGTTGGCATTTATGGTTCCCTCAATGAACTGTAGCTCCCTACAGCCGGCAGCAATCATACAGCCACAACACTCCCACCATCCATGCTTGACTGTAGCCGGACACACTTGTCTTTGTCCTAGTCACCTTGTTGCTGCCACACACACTTGACACCATTTGAACCAAATAAGTTTATCTTGGACTCATCAGAACACAGGACATGGTTCCAGTAATCCATGTCCTTAGTCTGCTTGTGTTCAGAAAACTGTTTATGGGCTTTCATGTGCATCATCTTTAGAAGAGGCTTCCTTCTGGGACGACAGCCATGCAGACTAATGTCATGCAGTGTGTAGTCTGAGCACTGACGGGCTAACCCCCGCCACCCCTGTAACCTTTGCAGCAATGCTGGCAGCACTCATCTCTGGATATGACACTGAGCTCGTGCACTCAACTTCTTTGGTTGACCATGGTGAGGCCTGTTATGAGTGGAACCAGTCTTGTTAAGACCCTGTATGGTGTTGGCCCCCGCGCTGCGGCTCGGTGTCAGGGTGTTGGCGCCGCAGCTCGGTGTCAGGGGGTCGGCTTCTTATAGCCTCGGCCATCTTCATGTGAGCACTAATTCTTTTTATCAGATCCTGAGACAGCTCGTTGTCTTGAGGTGTCGTGTTGAATTTCCAGTGACCAGTGTGAGAGCAATGAAACCAAACTTAACACACCTGACACCTTGTAACACTTGACACAGTGGAGAGAAAATAGCAAATTGGGCACAATTTCTACATGGTCACTTAGGGGTGTACTCACTTTTGTTGCTAGCGGTTAAGCCATTCATGCTTGTATGAGGAGTCAATTTGAGGATACACAAGTTGTACACAGACTACTTTACATTGTATCAGTGACAGATCTTCAGTGTTGTCCCATTACAAGATACCATAGAATATTTACCAAGGTGTGAGGGGTGTACTAACTTTTGTGAGATACTTGATATCCTCTGTTCTCCCAGCATTCCTTGCTGGTTCCGGGATATAAGTCTTGTATGATCCGGCAGTTGAGGTTACTCGGCTGTGGAGATGCTGGCGGTGCATTGATGTCCTTGTCTGACATGATGTATGTGCTGCACTTGTATCCATCCCTGTCTTTAGGATACGGGACCTGGTTAGGGGTGATTTCTGGGACAGTAGTTATATTGTGGGCTCGCCGCCAGCCACAAAATGTATACGGCATTTTTGGCGTTGTGTATGTGACCGTTAATGATGGTCCTCTCCGGTGCAGGCCCCTCACTGATGCCGGATATTGGGGAGGAGGGTTTAATCACCTCCTCTGCTCTGGTAATAGATCAGCCGCTGCCAGAAGGGGTTGGCAGAATATTCTTCACGTTTCCCCAGTGCGGACCTCCTCAGAGTACTGGGAGCTGCTGGTCTGATTTTGTGACGCAAACTTTCTTTCCTTTTTCAGAAAAATTCAAGACCTTCCTGCAGGAATTCTACAAGGACGATGAGTTGGGGAAGAAGCACTTCAAATACGGCACCCAGCTGGTGAGCACTGTCATTAGTGGCCTGCCTGTGCCGCCATATTGCATGGGGGTGGGGCGGGCTGGCATGTGGAGCCCACTCCAAGCACAGCGGGCGCTACAGACCGGGATTGGAGAGTGCTCCCGTCCCAGCACTTATATCCTGTGGTGCCTGGTCTTGGTGTATGTCTGTACCTTACTGTGGCCCTTGTTTGCCCTTCCCCCATCATGCAACACAATTCCAGGGTGCTGTTGAGTTGCTGTGGCAGCTGGAGATCTCCATGAAGGCCACTGTAGCTGCTATGTTTGCACACCTACTACAGCTTGCCTTTGGGGTTATACCACAACGTAAATTTAATGTGGCAAGCTTGCAAATAAATATATTCACCATTAAAAAAAATCTGCACCATTTTGTTTCCACTGCTCCCTTAGTGATGATCCATAGGGTACAGCTCCTTCCCAGGGGATACAACCAGTGACGAGAGCTCCACAGTCCTGGCCGCACATGCTCAAACATTACCTCTCCTCTCAGGCAATTACTGTCAGTCTATTCCCTGCCTAGTAATCACACCACTCATGCTTAGTAAAGTGTTCACCCCCGGTTTGCTGTATTTTACTCCCGTCCTCTTTTACTCCTTAGTAATCCCACACCCCAAATTGCTGAGGGGTGTTAAACCCCCGGGGTGTGTCATTCTACTCCGTGTCTCTATATCCTTAGGTAACCCAAACACACTCACTGCTTAGTAAAGTGTTCAACCCCAGGTGCTGTCATTCTACTCCTTTTCCTTGTACCCCCTTTTATTTTTTAATCACACACACTCACTTGTGGTGTTAAAACCCCGGTGTGTCTTTCTTCCTGTCCTCTATACCCCTTTTAAAATTTCCCCACAAAACCCCTTTGCGAGTGAGGGTTAAACCCCCAGGTGTGTCTTTCTATTCCCGTCCTCTATCTCCTTAGTAATCACCAAAACTCACTGCTGAGCGAGTGTTCATCCCCAGGTGCTGTCACTACTCCTGTCCTCTTGACTTCTTATTTATTTGCACTGTTTGACCAATTAATAAGGGAGAAAAAGAAACCTGAATAAGGTATGTGCATTGAGGAAAAATAGGACCCCTATGTTCAAAGGCAGAAGTGCTAACCACTCAGCTACATTGCAGCTACTTGGAGCTTTTTTAATAAACGCTTTGTTGGGATGAGTGAGACACTGTGGGGAAAGCATCCCTGCTGGGTCACATGCTATGCAGTTCAAACAAATCACACGTGCCCCCTTTTTGATCACAATGAAAGCTGAAGCAGGACAAGCCAGACATGAAATGCTTTCATGGTAAAACCCCTTTTTAAGTATAACCTCCTTTATCCTGTATGGTGAATCCCTTGGAAAAACTTCCCTAATTTTGCCCCTAAAATTTTTGTTAAAACAATTTTATCGGTGGCCAAGTTGGTGGGTAAGACCGCCTTCAGGCCACACACTCTGCAGGATTTAGGACTTGTAGGAGAGAAGTCAACACCGCTTTAAAGAAAAAAATGTCTTAGTTAAAAGAACTTAAACTACAAACTTACCTTCTTTGGTTCGGGCCAGGACACCGGTGACTACATCTTGTCCTGCCGTAAAAAAAAAAAAAAGCAAAGGCTTGTAGTTGGGGGAAGGGGGAAAAACAAATTGAAAAAAAAATTTGCTCCATCCTGGAAGGGGGGGGGTTTCTGTCATAAGAAGAGTGAAGTATAACCTCCCCTTGTCCTTTCTTTAAGGCCAACATCGCCCACAGAGAACAGGTGGCTCTGTACATCGACCTGGATGACCTGGCAGAAGAAGACCGGACTGGGGGATGCATTGTGGAACACCCGCAGAAAACCCCAAACCCTTTTTGCCGATGGGTGAGGGGCGTCCCCCAGTACAGGGAAGGGGTGGGTGGGGGAGGGGCCCCGCTGTGTTGGCCAAAGACCATTGGGCCTTATGTATGGAAACTGTCCGGCAGTAAGATGGTCCTTGTTGCCCATAGTGACCAACCAGTGCTCATAGCGACCAATAAGGGCTCGGCTTTCATTTTTCTGGTGCCTTATATGAAATAAAAGCTGAGCTTTGATCGGGTTTCATGGGCAACATGGCATCTTAATATAGCCGTTTTCATGCATAAGGGCCAATGTTGGAAATTTTAGAAATGATTGTCTCTGCAGGGGGGGGGCAAATGCAGCCCTCCACGCTGTTGGGGGGAAAATAAACTCCCATGAAGCCACGGGGTTTAGATTATACAAATGCATGATGGGAGTTGTAGTTTCCCAACAGCTGGAGGGCCGCAGTTTGACACCTGTGGTCTACTGAGAATTTGACCTGCTGGGTGGTGTGTGGCCATAGTCGTCTAGCTTACTTCTAGTGGGGGATCTGTGTAGTCGCTCCCAATTGTACATAGACAGTTGGTCTTTTGCGTTCTGGTCAAACAACAAAAATGTTATGATGCCGGTGCTGTCTCCAGGTGAAGTCACCTCATTTTGTCTCTTCAGTTGGTGAACAAGGACTCTCTGGATGTGTACATAGAGCACCGGCTGATGATGGAGCAGCGAGGCCAGGACCCTACAGAGATCCGCGATGCCCACAACCAGTATCCTGCGGAGCTCATGCGCAGATTGTACGTCCTGCTGATCTTTGAAGACAGCTCTTCTCATTGATGACGAACCCCTTCCTGACTCTCCACATTCATTTCCATCATGACCAGGACCTCCTCCACCCCACCTGGCTTTGTTTTGGGGGGGGGGGGGGGTTCCCAGTACATTATATGGTAGGGTCATTCATACCATAAATAAGCGCAACATGTCCTGCAAGGAAAAGAGCCGACATAGGGCTTTGTAGATGAAATTGCCAACAGGGGTACCCCGGAACCCTACAAAACCTTAAAAATAAAGCTGAATACCCTTCTACTGAACGGAACGTCACAAAAAAGTGAACTCGTGTGGGAGGAGAGGGGCGAGGTCACCTAATCCCCAATTCTTGTAGTTGGGGGGTGGCGCAAATTTGGGGCCCCCCTCCAAGGGGTTTGGAGGCGGGGCCCTGGGTGTTTCCTGTTTCGGATTGTTTTTACTAGATGGATTGATCATATAAAGGCATAAAATCAATTTTCACTGCCTATTAAATGAAAGACTGATCACAACAAATTAGGCTCCTTCCACACTGATTCCAAGTTTTTTGAGTGGGGGGGGGGGGGGGGTTGGGAAAGTGTTCCCCTCTTTCCACCCCACAAAGAAATTTGACAGAAATTTGGAGAAAAAAAACAAACCAAAATGTAATTGGTCTTGTAGGATGGCAAAAAAGGACAAGGTAAAGTAAACAAAAATCCCTGCAGCAAGAAGGGGGGAACCTAATTTCCCCCCCTCCCCTCCTCCTCCAATTAATTGCATTAATAGAAGTGGTGACGGTCTTGTCTGTTATGTAATCACATGTAGTAGTGAAGGGAATACTGCTGCTGTTGGCATTGAGGAGGTTCCCTGCCACTGCTGAGACCCGTCCTCTTTTTCTTCCAGTGAGCTGTACTTCAAGGCTCCTTCCACCAGCAAATCCCGGGTTGTTCGTGATGTGAAGGCCGACTCCATTGGGAAGCTTGTCACGGTGCGAGGCATTGTCACCAGGGTCACAGAAGTGAAGCCCATGATGGTGGTGGCTACGTACACATGTGACCAGTGCGGTGCCGAGACCTACCAGCCTGTAAGTCAGTTTCTAACTCGGTGGACTTCAAACTGCAGCCCCATGTTTGGGGGAAATAAACTCCCATCATGATTTTTTGATCTAGAAATTGGGGATGATGGAGGCTGGGTTCCCCAAAAGTGGAGGGGGGGCCCGTTTGAAGGGGCCACTGATTGAAGATGTTGTGTCCCGTCTCAGTCTACATGGACCTTTTTTTTTTTCCCGAGATCCCTCTCCACCTTTATGCCCCCGATAATGTGTTCCGGCAAAAGGGGTGTCAG
>JAODAL010079163.1:0-12671 GCA_025379985.1 Phyllomedusa bahiana | reverse complement strand
AACGAATTAACCCAAAAAAAGGTTAAAAATGTCTCAATTATAACTTTAATGATTTTTTGACAAATTGCGCCAAAATCTGATTTAGCCCAACATACTGTAAAGCAAAGTGCTTGAATTCGGTCAAATGCACCTTTGAACTGACTTCAAAGCAATTCCGATGTGCACTGGTTGCAAGTAAACGTCTAAATGCAATCTGCCCCATCTTGATTCTACTATTTCTAATGCTTTATCACTGTTTCAGATGATGAATATTGCTACTTTTATACCTGTATTAATAGATGATAAATACAGGAATGGGTACAGGATTCACCTCTATAATTCCTCTTTTTATTTCATACCAAGACTGTGTGCTCTGTGTATTATATCTGTAGTCCCATTCGTAGTTCCAGGGTCGTTTAAAAATAGGGAACGGTTACCCAACACATTTTAGAAAGCCGAAAAGTTATCTTTGGCATTGAAATGACTAATCACAACATAAGAAGGTGCTGTAACCTTGAGCAAAAGCAGCAATTTAGCAGTTATCCAAGAATACCACACTATGTCATAAACTCAGCTGTAGAATTTTCATTCCTGGTATATTAATTGATCTAGCATAATCTAATTTTTATTGCATTTTAATAACCTTCTTCGCTTCCTCTTCCTTTTTTTTCTATAAATAGCAGTTTACTCCCACCAATTGGCACAGATAATTGAGAGTCATTCCAAGCGTGTCCATTTCAACTGAAAGGACAGGATACGCACTTGGATTCTAGACCTGGATACTATACTACTTTTTACCCTAGCTGAAGTGCCTGATATCTGGTATTCCCATACTGTAAGAAATATTACATTACCAAAATGAGAACTTGAGATTCCATAGTAAGCAGTCACCATCGCAGCGAAACACATTCCTTTAAAACTAGAAATGTTACATGAGAATATAAATAATGAATGTTGCTAAGAGCTTGCAATGCGTCATGTCCACATTATGGGCATATTAGGAGTCAATTATTAGAATATATGCGCTCCCCAACAACCAGATCAGTGGCTGCCATTAAATCCACTATATTACTTGCATTTAATAAATGCTATAATAGAAAAAGTATGTCTGCAACAGACGAAGGAAAAATAATGTACTAAATCATATAATGCTAAATGAATTATCCCACATGTAATGTATGATGATTTTATCCACGGATCATTGTTCATAAAGATGATTTTAAGTTTTTTTTAAAGTAATAGCAGAAAATTAGAAATTATTTTGAACATAGTAGTCATGTCAAGTAGTTGCACAAACTTTAAGCCAATGTCCTCAGGAGACTGAAGTAAGAACCTTTCCTTAGACCTGCTAAATAGCCATGGATGAGAGGTGGCAAACAATGTACAACTACGGCATGTGACCATGTTATGAATATGTTTTGTATGAGGTTATAATAGGACTGCCATAGAGGTATGGAGCCATTTGGAATAAAAGGCAATGGTATGGTCCATGGCTTAACGTATAAGGCATTCCTATGCTAGTACCAATCCTTCAATCTCTATACGAAGACAGAGCTTGTGTGAGAGCATATAGAGGCCACATACTAGAGAGCCTTATGGTCTTCATACAGTGCCATACAGGATCCATTTGCATAGCTCTGTTATCTATATGAGGCCTAAGACAAATAGCAGCCATTGGTGTAGTTCATTCGTAAAATTTAAGCTTTCCTGGCTTAAAAGATTCTTCTAGACAATAGTTTCATCAATGCAAAATCTCCAAGAAGGGCTGAGGTTTGCAGTCTTTTATCTGTTCTAATTCATATATGTAGCCATTCACTGGAAGCAGAGACATATTTACATTGCTCACAGTTATAACTTTAGTGACCTAAAACAGCAGTAAGTGCTTCTTGTACATGGTCGAGACCCAGAACCTGCACACGTTGGGGCATATGGAGACTTACCAGTGATACAAGCTGATAACCCAGTAGGTCACTGGTTACAAAAAGTCATTGCTAGTATTGTGCTGAGACTCCTTCAGGTTTATTAGGGATACTTGAAATTCTTTATAAGGTGTCTGAGCGGACATGTAAGTATACAGCCCCAGGGGTCTGTGAGTGGAAAAGCTGGGTACTATTGCCAAGGTTAGCAGAGGACTGTCTACTTCCAGGCATGGCCACAAACTCCACTTTGCCCTGGAAACTCAAATAACCTCAGAAACTATAGAGTTATAAAAGTGATTGTCTAATGACCAAATCTGGTCAGATACTGCTGCTGATCCCTAGTGCAGAGCATAAAAATAAATGTCTAATTCAGCTGAACATTTAGGTGGCCAATGTGATGAAGATTACTGTGGGCAATACTTAAAGCACCTGCAAAATTTAAATAAAAGAGCCCCACCTAAACTGTGCCACTATAATACCGATGTCTTCTCATGTGTAAGAGGTTCCACCTCCTTTGCCCTAACTGCAAGTTTGACTGGAGCCTGCTTATATAAATGAGAAGTTGGTAAAATAGAAATAAGTATGTGAATTACTTTAATGATCATTTTGTTATCATTTGTAAAATTTAACAAAAATATAACATTTACCCTTCTGTTGCTTTTTTATGGAACCTTCAAATTATATCAACCATAAATCTGATGATTGCCAAGGCAACAAAGTACCAAGAATTGTTTATAGGCAACTCTATAAGAGTTGTTGATAGTCATCATGCTGGAAAAGGTTACACAACCATCTCTAAGGAGCTTGAGCTCTACCAGTCCACAGACAGACAGAGTACAAATGGAGATTATTTAGAACTATTATTACCCTCCCCAGGAGCGATCAGCCAAGAAAAATCATGCCAAGAGCATCTGTGAGATCAAAAAAGGAATCCAAGGTAACCTCTCAGAAACTGACAGCCTTTCTCTCATTAGCTAATCTTAAAGGACTTTTCTCACCACGCTGTTTCACTGAGTTTTAGCAGTTTTGTGCTTACTCTGTCTCCTCAGACTGTGGGTGGCTCTACAGCAGTGATTAGCAGATTCAATTTCTAGCGAGCAGTTACTCTGAAGTTGCAGGAGATTGTTAGCACCAACACATAAAGCCATGCTTTTCAGTCTTCACAGCACATGTACCTTTTGTGCAGTGAAGCTAATCTTGTTAGATATTATTAGTTTGCTTGATCTTAGTCCCTCAGTAGGATGGCATCCCTTCCTGCTCTCTGCTCTTATTGAATCAGATAGCAGAGGTCCTTGCTTTCTGCGAATCAGGTTACAAACAATCTGTCTGTTATGCAGGTAACCACATAAACCTGTGTACACTTCAGAGCACATTACAAACGCTCTTATCTCATGACTAAAGAAGAATCTATTGACCAAAGTATTTAGAAAAAGTCATTTAACTGTCCCTTTATGTTGAAAGCTAATCTTTGTAGTAAGAAAAGCCCTTAGTGTTCATAAGTCCACCATCATGGGGACGCAAAACAACAATGGAGTGCATGGCAGGATTGCAAGCAGAAAGCATCTACTCTCCAAAAAGAACATTGCTGTCCATCTAAAACTTGCTAAAGATCACCTGGATAAACTATTGGAACAAAATTTGTGGATAGATAAGACCGAAAGAGACCCTTTTAGGTTTAAATGAGAAGAGGTTATTTGAAGAATGGAAAACACTGCATTTGAACATAAAAACCGCTTCCCATCTGTTTAACACGGTGATTGTAGTATTATGGTTTAGGAATATGGTACTACATCTGGGACTGGACAACTTTTTATCACTAATGAAATAACACATTCTGAAGGATACCAGTAAATTCTAAGGGAAAATGACTCAAGACGTCTGTCCATGAGCTGAATTTCAGGAGCATGTGGGTCATGCAGCCATGACACCAAACACACAAATTATTCTACCAAAGAATTGATGAAGAAAACACCAACATAAAAGAGCTGTATGGAGGAATGGGAGAAAATTCCCCCAGGCCGATGTGCAACATCAAATGAAAACATTTAGATGCAGTTATTGCTGCACAAAGGGGTCGTACCAGATACTGAAAGGAAATAGCCACATGTTTTTGCCACTCACTGATATGTAATATACTTTTAAAACTTGTGTGAAAATCTGATGTAGTTTTATCCTGTAATTTATACAGGAGTGTAACAATATGGGGCCTCACAAATTTCAACACCACTCAAACTTCTGTGGTATTTTAACGAAAAATTTATGCAGGGGCATATTTTGGACTGCTTGAACTAGTTAAGCCTCCCTGTACTCAAGTTTTTAATTCCACGCAATAATATCAAAGTGTTTCCAATTATTCGTTTTCTTTTGTTTATTGTGATGCTTTCTGGGAATCTCACACTTTGTCATTTTCACAGTCCTTCATCTTCCGCCACAAAATCTGCAAGATCTGATGTACTATGACAGTCTGAAAAATATTATCGTTTAGATTTCTGTGGCTTTGGAACAGGCACAGCTCATGTCGGATGGTACTCTGTGTTCTGTTCTTTAAGTGCCCTACCATATGATATTCTGTCATACAGTGTACAAGAAACCATATCTAACCTAGCCTAATTATGTCATGTGTGTGCTGTACAGTATGGGGCCTAAATAACTTTGCTATACTGTGGACATATTACAAATTTAAACAGTTGTCCAAATAACAATGAAAAAACTGGGGGTTTTTTCCCCCAGAAATTAACTGTGGCTTTTCGGGCAAAACTGGTGTAAAACAGGTTTTCAATTAAATGGGGTTTTTTTTATTATCTAATAACAAAGGGGCTTCTGTTCCCCTCCCCCGGGTTCAGTTTTTAGCCCCAGCCCATTAAAGCTTTAATAAAACCCCTTTTGGGTTTGTTTTTGTTTAAAAAAGAAAAAAAACTTTGAGACTCCCCCGGTTTTCACAAAACATGATCAAACATTTTAAAGTTTTGCCCACGTTTTTCAACTTTGGTCTAAAATCGGGCAGCCCCTATCCAATCTTTACCTCTCAATCGACCAATCAGGCCTCTCAGGGGGTTTCACCGACCTCCTTTATTCAAGAAAAAAAATTAAAAAACCCCAACCCTTTAAAAAAGGGGCCCTTCTTATGACAGCCGGGTAAAGTGGCGGGAAAAGAAACCCCCAAAAGGGGAAAGCCCCCCTTTCCCCTTCCCCCAATATAGGTTAAAAATCAAAAAAACACCAAGAAAAAACCCGAAGTTTCTGCACCCCAAAAACATTTCTGAAAAAACTTAGCAAACCGGGTGCCACGGGCGGGGCGGGCGGCACACATGTAAATTATACATGAACACACCCCAACCCCACCAGGGGCACATTTTTTTGCAAAAAGGGCAATACACACGTCAAAAACCAAAAAAGAAGCATTTTTATCCCTATCTATCATCCCTGAAAAAAACTTTGAATTTTCCGGGTTTTCACATATCATGATCGAAAAATTTTTTTAAGCTGCCCCCCCGACTTAAAACGGGCCCAAATGGGGCATTTTCCAAAATCCTTTTTAAAACCTCTCAATCGACCCAATCGGGCCTCCACTGGGTAAACCGACCTCCATTTTTTGGGAGAGAAAAATAAAAACCCCCAAAACCTGCAAAGCTCCCCTTCTTAAACGCCTGTGGAGGGGGCCCGGTGACAGAAACCCAAAATGGAACCCCCCCCTTTCCTTTCCAATAGGTTAAAAAATGAAACACCAAGTAAAAACGAAAGGGTTTTCTGCACACAAAAACCCATTTCTGAAAAAACGAAAGAAACCCCTGGGTCCAAAACCCTGGCAGGGCTCCCGGCACACATGAAAATTATACAGGGTACACACACAGACCGCCCCAGCGAAACTTTTTTTTGAAAAAAGGGGGCAATACACTCCCTTCAAAATTTCCCTAAAAAAACTTTTATGCTATCTATCATACATAAAAAAAACTTTGAGACTCTGGGTTCACAAATCAGATCAAACAGTTTAAAAAGCTCCCCAAAAACTTCAACGGGGCCCTAAAATCGGGCAGCCTATCCTTTTCCTTAACCCCCTCAATCGAGCCAATAGGCCTCTCACGGGGTTAAACCGACCTCCAAAAATTTTCAGAGAGAAAAAAAAAAAAAACCCCCAACCTGCAAAGCTGCCCTTCTTATGACAGCCGTGGAAAATTTTCCCGGGGACAAAACCCAAAATGGAACACCCCTTCCTTTCCATTTTGGGTTAAAAATAAAGGGAACACCAAGTATAACGTATGTTTCTGCACAAACAAAATTTCTAAAAAAAAACAAAACAAACCTGGGTCCCCACTGGCAGGGCTTGGGCACACATGTAATTATACATTTTACACACACAGACCGCCCCCAGGGGCACTTTTTCCTGCAAAAAGGGCAATACACTACTTCAAAACCCCTAAAGAAGCTTTTTATGCTATCTATCATACATAAAAAATTTTTGAAAATGGGGGTTTCACATATCATGACCCAAAAAAATTTTTTAACCTCCCCCCGGACTTAAACCGGGGTTTCTCAAATGGCCCAGCCCCAATCCATCTTTACCTTAAATCGAGCCAATCGGCCTCCACGGGAAAACCGACCTCCATTTTTTCAAGAGAAAAAAAAAAAAAACCCCCCAACCTGAAAAGCTGCCCTTTTTTATGACAGCCTGTGAGAGTGGGCGGGGACAAAAAAACCCAAAATGGGAACACCCCTTCCTTTTCCAATAGGTTAAAAACCCAATGTACCCCAAAAGTAAAAACAAATTTTTTCTCCCAAAACAAAAAACCATTTCGAAAAAAAACCGAAAAAACCCTTTGGGGGGCCACGGCAGGGTTTGGGGCCCACACTTTAAATTTTAATACATGAAACACACACAGACCGCCCCCACGGCCCCTTTTTTTTCGGGAAAAAAGGGCCCTTTATTGGTATTAACCTATATGGAAAGGAAGGGGTTGCTTCCTTTTTGGGGTTTTCCCTTTCCCCGCCCCCCCTTCTCACTTTCTGTAAAAGGGAAGGGGAGCTTTAAAGGTTGGGGGGTTTTTTTTTTTTTCTCTCTAAATTTAATGGGGGGCGGTGCCCCAGGGAGGCCTGATTGGCTCGTTTTGAGAGGAAAAAGATGGGAAAAAGGACTCCCCGTTTAAACCCACGTTAAAGTCGGGGGCAGCTTAAATTTGTTCTGATAAAATATATGTGAACCGAGAGCCCTCAAAGTTTTTTCATGTAGATAGAAGAAATAAATCTTTTTTTGGGATTTCGACGAAAGTGAAAATTCCCCTTTTTGCAAAAATTCCCCGCTGGTGGGGGTCGTGTGTTTTACATGTAAAATTTAACATGGGGTGCCGCACCCCTTTCCATGGCACCCGGGTTTCCCTTACTTTTTTCCAGAAATTTTTTTGTGTGCAGAAACATACTTTAAACCCTTGGTGTACTTTTGTTTTTTAACCTATAGGGAAAAAGGAAAGGGGGTGCCCCATTTTGGGTTTCTGTCCCCGCCCACTCTCACAGGCGGGTCATAAGAAGGGCGGGCTTTGCGGGTTGGTGTTTTTTAATTTTTTCTCTCTGAATTTTGGAGGTCGGTGACCCAGTAAAGAGGCCTGTTTGGCTCGATTGAGAGGAAAAGGGTTGGGAAAATGGGAAACTGCCCATTTGAGCCCAAACGTTGAAGCCCGTGGGCAGCTTAAACATTTTTCTGATCATAATTTGAACCGAGAGTCTCAAATTTTTTTTCTGTATGATAGATAGAACAAAAAAGTTTCTTTAGGGATTTTCAAAGTATTTGAAATTGCCCTTTTTGCGGGAAATGTCCGCGGTTTGGGGCGGTCTGTGGGGTACATGAAATAATTTCCCATGGTCCCCCGCAGCCCTCCCCAGTGGCACCCGGGTTTTGCAATACGTTTTTCAGAAATTTTTTTTGTGTGAAAAAACCAAAAGTTATACTTGGGTGTACATTAAATTTTAACCAAAAAGGGAAAAGGGAAAGGGGTGTTTCCAATTTTTTTTTTCTGCCCCCGCCCACCCCTCACAGCTGCATAAGAAGGGCAGTTTTGCAGGTTGGGGGGTTTTTTTATTTTTTTCTCTCGGGAAAAAGGGAAGGTCGGTGCCCCAGTGAGGGGCCTGTTTGGGGCTCGATTGAGAGGTAAAGTTTAGGATGGACTGCCCAATTTTGAGACCACGTTGAAGTCGGGGGCATTTAAAAACATTTTTCTGATCATGTTTAAGGTTGAACCGAGGGGTTTTAAAATTTTTTTTTCATGTAGGGATAGATAGCATAAATGCTTCTTTAGGTTTTCCCGACTAGGGGAAATTCCCCCTTTTTGGGCAGAAATTTTGCCGCTGGTGGCGGTCTTTTTTGGGGTACTTTTATTTTACTTTTGGGGTTCCGCAGCCCTGCCGTGGCACCCGGGGTTTCCCCCATACTTTTTTCAAAAAAATTTTTTTTTGTGAAAAAACAAAAATTTTTATATTTGGTGAAAACATTGATTTTTAACCCTTTATTTTGGGAAAGGGGGGGGTTTCTTCCTTTTTGGGGTTTTTCTGTCCCCGCCCACTCTCACGGGCCTGTCATAAAAGGGCATTTTTGGGCATTTTGGGGTTGTTTTTTATTTTTTTTTCTCTAAATAATGGGGGGTTCGGTGACCCAGTGAGGGGCCCCTGTTTGGGCTCTTTGAGAGGTAAAATAGGAAAGGACTCCCCAAAATTTGAGACCACTTTTGAAGCCGGGGAAAAGTTTAAAAACATTTTCCCTGATCATAAATTTTTGGGGAACCGAGAGTCTAAAATTTTTTTTCATGAATGATAGATACCCAAAAATGCTTTCTTTGGGGTTTTTTCGACTTTAGTGTATTGCCCTTTTTTGCGAAAGTGCCGCTGGGGGCCCGGGTCTGGTGTGGTACATTAAAATTACATGTTGCCGCAGCCCTCCAGTGGGCCCCCAAGGTTTTTTTGAAAATTTTTTTTTTTCAGAAATGTTTTTTTTTGTGCAGAAACATACGTTAAACTTGGTTTACTTTGTTTTTAAAACCAAAGGGAAAAGGAAAGGGGGGTGTTTTCCCATTTTGGGTTTTTTCTGTCCCCCCCACTCTCACAGGCGGGTCATAAGAAGGGCAGCTTTGCAGGTTGGGGGGTTTTTTTATTTTTTTTTTTTTTTTTTCTCTCTAAAAATGGAGGTCGGTGACCCATTTAGGGGCCCCTGATTGGCTCGATTGAGGGGTAAAGATAGGTTTAAGACTGCCCGATTTTGAAAACCCAGGGTTGAAGTGGGGGCAGCTTAAAATTTTTCTGATCATGATATGTGAACCGAGAGATCTCAAAGTTTTTTCATGTTTTTATAGATAGCATAAATGTTTGAATAAACAAATCCCATTTTTCTGTGATTTTTTTGCCCCCAAAACCTTTACCCAAAAAAAAATATAAATTTTTTTACATTTCATACTTTTAAAAATTAAAAGACAATCTCGGGACATTGAACTCTAGCACATTTTACTTAACTGCTTTGATCAACCAGGAAAAAGGGCCTTTGGTTCTAGGGGAACCGGGTCCTTTTTTTTAAATTTCGAACTCTGGCCACCGCCCTGAAATCCCCATTTTAAAGGGTTTTGGCAACTTCCTAACCTTTTTGGGAAATCGGGCCCAAAGGAAAATTTTTTATGTAAGCTATAAACCTAAAAGGGGTTCTATAACTACCTATCTAACTACTGAGGACATATACACCTCCCTTATCTACGGGACCCAAAACCCCTCCCTTTAAGAGGGCAAAATAAGCAAACCTAAAATGAAAAAGTCTAATATGTTTTTTTGGAAAAAATTCTGCAGGAATAGCCTTTGGCGGGGGAGAACCCCTCAGGGGGCATCTGATTTTAAATTTTAGTTTGATTAAAAATTGCAAGAAGGGGGCCTAAAAAAAAGGGGGGTTGGGGTATTGAATATTGGGGTTGGGGGCCCTGAAAAAATTGGGGGGAATTTTTTAGGGGGCAACCCGGGTGAAAAAAAATTTTTCTAGCTACACCAATGGAACCAGGTGATATTATTTTTCACAAAAAATTTCAGCGGGTTTTTCCATGACCCCACTGATTTTTGCACCTCTTTTTTTCTTCATGGTTTAAATTTACTTTTTTCCTTTTAATTTTTTTTATTATTACACAAAAACTTAATTTAGGGGCCCTATATGGTTTTTTGGTTTTTTTTGGGCCTGTGTGGCATGGTTTTATCGACACTGGTGAAATTTTTCCATTTTCAATAAGCACCTTTAGAAAAAATTTTTACTTAAAAACATTGATGACTTTATTCAATTTTTAAATTTCCCCCTTTTAATACATTCACATCTTGAGTTGGCTCCTTCAAAATATGAAGCAATTTGGAGTTTTCTGTTTGGAGAGTGGAAGACATACCCATTTTTATGCCAAAACCCTTGGGTTTAACCCAAAAGGTATTTTTAAAATGTGTCAAGGAAAAACCAAATTAGTTAAACAATTATCCTGTAGAAATTTGTTTGGGTAAAATTTAAAAAGGGAAAATTGGGGAAAAGTCAATCAAAATGAAATTGATAAAGAAGAAAAACCCTTCCCCATAAATATGTATGAACACAGAGGGCCACATGTATGAAAACGGTTTAGGTCTAAAACACACTTTTTTGGGCCCATATTAACTTGGGGGCCCAACAAAGTGATTTTTTTAGACCGAAAACCATTTTTTATACATGGGCCCCAGAATTTTTCAAATGAAAAAAGAAAACAAATATCTGTAAAGATTTGATTAATATAATTAAAAAAAATATTAAATAATATATTATTATAAATTAATAATTAATAAAAATTTATATTATAAATATTATAAAAATTTGTAGGGTTTGTTCCACTGCACTTATGGGCAACAAAGTGAGTTTTAGACCGAAACCGTTTTTATACATGTGGCCCAGAATCTCATAATGACTAACAAGTCTAGGCATAGATATACTGTAGATACAGATATATATAGATATGGGTATGTATTCCACTGCACAAACAGAATACCCAAAATTGCATCACATATCGAAAACAGCCAGCTCAACATTCAATTGTATCCCAAGCGAAAAAGCCTTTCGTAGAAGCTATGTTCTGCTAAGTGCTATATGAGTTCACACCATTAATCGCTATCTAACATGTTAAATTCTGTCACAAACGCCCATAAACAGATGACTAGCTGACACTATTTTTTAGTAACAGGACTTGCTGACATAGTAGCATTTGCATCTTTTTGCAAAGGGAGTTTACAAAATTTTATGCCATTTGGCAAATCCGAGTGAAAGTTTTCTCTTAACATTTGCTACGGACTAACAGCTCATCTCCGAAATTCATTTAAATCTTTTAATTTGCACTGAATTTCTTAATCTGTTTTAGCTCATCATGTTTCTGTAAAGCATAAATTCAGACAGTGTGAACTAAATTCCAGAAGGGGATATATTTTGCTTTCAGAAAAACTTGGATGAACTTTAAAAATCAGTCTGAATAACACAGATGTGCTGTGAGTTAGTTCACTCTTGTTTGGAACCCTTTTGCCGTTTCGGAAACTGTTCGTGACATTTATTAAATCTAAATGTCATCCTTACAACTTCAGGGACCTATCTTTGGGATTTCTTCTTGCCAAAGGAACCTATACCCAACACTTCACAGCCAAAACCATTTCTCCATCTTTTCACCACAGGAAAATTTCTCAAAAAAAAAAGTTTAAAAACCCTTGCTTCTTGTGTTATCCTTCCATCTGCCGGCATACATATGAACCAAATAGGAAAGCAGGGTTGTCATGTAAACACTTGGCGAGATTTATAAAAAGATTGCTCTGATTTATTTGGTTACAAATTGGAGCTCACCATGCATAATGCAGTTTACAACTGCTTTTAGTTATACTCATTTTTCTACATATTTGTATCCTAGGCAAGGATAAAACAAAAAGTACATACTGTTGCCTCCACTCCATGTGCCATTTGATGTATAGATGTAGAAAAGTTTAACTTGATGGTAATATAATGGCTTTCTTTGTTATTTGTCACAATCAAAGCCATTGAAAAGCCTTGAAAAAGTTAAAATAGCTTTTTAGATCTCGATATCTTTTATAAAATTTTTAGTATCAGTCCCCTTGATCAGAAAAATGGCAGGCTTTCACATTTTTTGGGGGTGTATGAACGTTTGGGATGCATGTGTCTGATACCAACAGGGTACCTTGTACAATATCTTTAATAACAACTTATGAGTAAGTACCCTTTTTCCTACGTAGAGCACATTTCTGTTACATTAATTAACATTCAGTATATTAACATAGTAAGGTTAAAATAAGACATGGCCATCAAGTTAAATCAGTAATTGTACAGTGGTAATTTAGAGGAAGGAAGAATAATCCCTATGAGGCAATTATCAATTACTTAATATGGGGGGAAAATATTTACATAGTAACTAACTCACCCTTACAGCCTCATTTTCCAAATTGAATAACTCTAAGTTTGATTATTTATCTTATTACTGCACATCACCCTTTCCTTTAATTACCTGCGCCGCCTGTTCTGTACCTCCCCCAGTTCAGCTATGTGGTTCTAATATCTCAGTGCCTAAATCATGCACAATATTTTGTGTGGTCTGAAAAGTGATTTATATAGAGGCTAAATTGGAATCTTGTCATTTATTTATACCCCTTTTGATACATCTCATGACTTCATTTGCTAAGGCAGAAGCTGCCTAGCACTGGTCACTGTAGGTAAGTTTGCAAGTCCCTTTGCAACAGTCAGTTTTACCCAGTATTTACTAT
>JAODAL010079162.1:0-12671 GCA_025379985.1 Phyllomedusa bahiana | reverse complement strand
GTTACGACCCACAATTGTGGCTTCCCCCACCGAGCCCAGGCCCCAGGGGTCGTACTGTGGGTTTGACCTGCAGGTTTTTGGTTTCCAGTGACGCCAAAAAAAGTCGCTGAGGAGGAGGGGTTTTGCAGCCCCCCATTTGTGAAATGCGCTTGGAATGGAGCTGAGTTAATAGCAGTTTGTTTAACCCTTTATGCTGCATTCTGGAACCCAAGTAAACCAAATGGACCCATGGGGAATCCCTGTAATCAGCCCAGGGGTAGATTACCCCCAGGGTTGTTGATAGTAAACTGGGGTTTAGGGCACACGGTGTCGGTTAAAAAGTTTTCCCTTAACAAATAACTATAGAAAAAAAATTTAAATAAAAATTTTTAAACCCTTTTAGACCCACCCATGTTTTTTGACGTGAAAAGGAAGACAGAGGGGTTTTGGTAGTACCAGGACGCAGCTGCGTAGGAACGGAGCGTAGTCTACAGCTCTGTTTCGAGCAGCTCTGTAAGCGCCCGGAGCCGAGCAAACAGGGTCTAGAGCCAGCTAATCAAACCCATTCCCCTCCCTCCATTGGGTCAGTGGGACTCAGTGCCCGAAGGAGCAGGGGAAAAAGTCTGTACAGTCAGCCTGGGGGCCCTAATGTAGTCAGGGCTGCGTAACAACCTGTGGTCGGGGCCGCTTGTGCTGCCCTGACGGGAGCTGTGTCAAACTGACACAGAGGTGAATGTATTGCTGCAAAAAATTTGGCTAATACTTACCGTGTAAAAAAAAAAAAAAAAAAGTGTTAAATAGTATTTTCAATGGGATTTAAAAAAAGAAAAATAAATATTTGATTAAAATTTTTTTTGGCCCCTTGCATTCACACAAAAAAAAAAAACCTACACATTAAGGCATCTACAGGGACCGCAAAAATGTATATCTAATCTAACAAATTATTTAGTGTGAACGTGAATGGTTAAATAAAAAAATGCAAAACACTTATGTTCACACAGCAAAAAAAAAATTCAGCAGAAATTTGTAAACTTAAACTACGCCCACAAAAAATACAACTTCTCCGCATAAAACAAGCCCTCAAAATACTGCGTCACAAAAAAAAAAAAAAAATTTAGATGCTGAAAGGCAAAAAAAAAAAAAAAATTAGCTGGTCATTAGGGCCTTTTTTTTTTTTTTTTTTGCTTAGGGGGGGTTAAATAAAAAAAGTTATTGTACTCTTAAAAAAAAAAACTCCCAATTTTCTTTTTTTTTTTTTCGTTTTTTTTAACCAAAATTTATTTTTCTTCCTCTGCACTAAAGTTAATTGAGCTTCCTTAAAAAACAGCCTTTTAGCCTCACTCATTGCCAGATCTTGACATGAAAATTATCGAAGCGTAACCATCATTGAGGCCCCCAGCAAAAGTCTGAATTTGTCCTTGACAAAAGGGAGAAAAAAGGCATTAAACCCCCAAATTTGTACAATATGAGTAAAAGTAAGGTTTTTTTTTTAAAATTATGTGGATAATAGTTTGCATTCTTAATTCTGTCTACATACGGGAGCTTTAAACAATGGTAATCAGTATTATGGGGGAAGAAAACGATGCCTTTTTTCCCCCCCACTTTCAAAAAAAAAAAAAAATCTAAAAGCTTGCTGCAACATCTATTTATTACTTTTCTACGGCACTGCCGACCAAAACAAAAAAGCATAAGCAAAATTATTACAAAGGATTATTAAATTTTAATGTATATCCTCCGTAAAGTCCCTAAAGGAAAAAACTAAGGAGAAATTAAATTTAACAATGAGTCAGCACATGGACCCCTGAGTCAAAGGGGAGGTTCTTTTCCTCAAGAGACCTTTCATTTAATAAGCCACAGAAAATTTTTAAATGTACAAAGCAATTGCTTGAACCAGTCTTTTTTTAAGGCATTCACAGCTTGGAAAAGCTGAGAGTTAATTTGGAAGCCTAGCCCCAAACCAAAATAACCCAAAACCCCAATAAAAAAATAATAAGTAAAAACACTGGCCAAAAATTTTTGAATAATACGGGCTTCAAGTTTATTAAGGATAATCATAACCAATATTTAAAAATTGAAAACTTTTCCCAACCTCTCATTGTTTGATAAAATCGATTGGATAGGGTGGCCCCAAAATCTGGGAAATGACCTACTCAGGAACGTCAGATAAAAGAGGTTGTCCACTACAAAGAAAGCTTTCAAAATGTGGGAATACTAAATAAAGTGTTTTCCCAAAATATTTGCTTTGTTCATTTTTTTTGTTGGGGGGCTAAGTGATTTTTATCACCTTCTAAGGGTCTCAGGTTTCCAAAAGCAAGACCTGTTTACCCCTTTTTTCCCCTGTGTTTGTTTATCTGATGAGGGGTGAAGTCATCACAAGGTCATGGGAGCTCGCAACTTTAGACAGTGAGAGTTGTTTGTTTTGATTTTCAGACAAAAACGTATTTCTTACTTTTACTTGTCAGCAGCTTCCTCCTGTTTGTAGAGGTAATTAGTAAATCTAGGGTAAAAAACAGAGAAGTTGAATAACAGAGTCATATGCTAATTAACAGCGTTGACCAGGAAAATGACGAGAAAAGCGCATTACTTCATTCATGCTCCCCATGAAACTTTGAGATGCGACAACCCCCCTTTAAACACACGTGCAGTCAGCTCACCCGGTCAGAGTTCTTTTACCTGGAGAAAGGGACAGAGAGGTAAGTGCAAAAAAACCTATATTTTGAGGGGTCCCTGAAAAAGAGTTTCTCTTTATTTCCATCTTTAAAAAAACCCCCAAACCCAAAAATCTAAATGTTCACATCATAATCCAAGCAGAGAGGTAAAAGCTAACGCCTTTGGATGTTAAACCCTTTGTCATGATGAAAAAAACAAGCCCCCAGTGTCCCTTTGAATGAAGATAGGTTGTGCACTACTCTTATTCGTTCGTATGGGAGTTCTCGATAAAGCCAATATATAATACTAAACTGTGCTCGAAACCCCCATAAGCTTTTAGGGGTCGTTCCCGAGATATCACACAATCTAGCAGATCCTATCAAGTGCCATGAATATGGAGGTGGGGGAAAATCTCTTTAAAAACATATACCCGAGGTTAAACAAAAACCCCCAAAAACCCAATGCCGTCAAATGAGATTTAAAGATTGGGGCCTGCACAGTCAGATTTTCTGAGGACTTAGACTGGTTCACATCTGGTCAGAGGTTTGTTTGGAGCCTCCATTGAGTTCATAAAATTGGGTCCATATAAAATGGATCCATTTCCACCCCTGTGACCAGAGTTTGAACAGAACCTCCGAAGCGGATGTGAAACTGGGCTATACCCCGCTAAATGTTGACTCACATTTGATTGACGATTAAAGGGAGTTGTTCACTACATCGATTCATTTACCTCAGTCTTGTTTTTTTATTTTTTTTTGAATTTTTACTAGGGGTTTATGGCCTGCAGTGAGCTGCTGAGGACACCGGTCTGTAGCTATGCAACCAGCGTAGCAGTTTTCAGAAGAGATGGAAAAGGACTGTAGTTTAGCGACCTGAGGAGCTGTTGCAGCCCATACAGGGGGGGAAATTTTAGGAATAGGTAGGACACGTTAAAGGACATATATTGCAAAAAAATTGTTTTTTTTTTTCAAGAATCTTTAACATAAAAAGCAATCCTTGAAGTGAGACAAACCCTTTTTAAAATAAGGGAAAGGGGAAGGAAGTGAATAATTTTTTCAATTACCCAGAACCCATTAAAAGTGCCCATTTTAGGGTACGTTCACACAATTAAAATTTTTGCCGCAAACTGTCTGGGATTAAAGAAAAGCCCTTTGGGGAAAAACCAAAATAGAATGGGCGAGGCGATTTTTTCCCTTTGTATATTTTTGTATTTTGGCGGGGACATTAACACCCAAAAAAATGAAAATTTTTTCATTTTTCTGGCACCGGGCAGTACGCCCCCGAAAAATACTGAACCCGGGACAATGATTTTACATTGCCCCAAACCAATTTAGGGGGCTGTATTACTATTTTTTTTTGGGGCATAAAAATTTGCCACAGAATCCCCAAATTAAAATTGGTTTATTGGGAACCCTTTTCCCTTTAAAGGAAAGCTCTTTCCCTTCATTGGGGCACCCCTTGGGAAATGGGGCAGGAAGCAGGGGCAACTTTTAGGCCCTTTGGATAGTGGGGTTTTCCAGAAATTTTCTTTTGTTTTTCTTTTGGCCAAAAGTTTTATCCATAAATGGACCCTTTAAAACTGGTAGAAACACCAAACCGGGGAAAAAAAAAAAATGGGAAAGGAAAAGGAAAAGAAGGAAGGAGAGACCCCAAAAAAAAAAAAAAAAAAAGGAGTACTGTAAAAACCCAAAAAACAGCTTGGACCCAATTTTAAAAAGGGGACTGTGTGCCCATGGGTCGCCCAAGTCTTTCCCCATTGGGGGATAACCCTTTTCCCCCCTACTCCATGACACTCCCTACTGGTGTCAAATTTTTTCTCGCCCCGTTTCTTGTCTCGTCACCTTTTTTTTTTTTTAAATAGAGTATATACACACACCCCACTTTTAAAAGGGGAATTTTGTCCCTCAAAAAAAATTTCTTATTGTTTAACTCACTTTTTTTTAAACCTTTTTTTTGGAATTTTTGGTTTTTTTTTTTAAATTTCCAGAAACACTTTTCAATTTTTTTTAATAATTTTTTAATCCTGCCCGTTCTCAAATTTGGCCCTTTGGCCTAAAAAATTTTCGAACTTCCCGCT
The DNA here is from genome assembly GCA_025379985.1 of Phyllomedusa bahiana. Classification (NCBI taxonomy): domain Eukaryota; kingdom Metazoa; phylum Chordata; class Amphibia; order Anura; family Hylidae; genus Phyllomedusa; species Phyllomedusa bahiana. The sequence goes on along the minus strand of JAODAL010079162.1, from coordinate 7,966 downwards.
CTGTTTTTGAGAGCTTTTCAGCAGTGTTCTGCCCCCATTATTTAGTAAAAGCAGGGTCCAAAATGAAAGGAGACACAAATTTTGTACAGATAAAAACAGCCCGGTCACAGCTCCCCCTTTTTCCCTCCCCCCCCCTTCACGTGAAAAATTCCTATACAAGGGCTTGGGGGCAGGAAACAGTCTTAAGAATCCCTGTGTGCAAAGAAGCTGCCCGTAAAGTATCTCCCGAATGCTGTTAAAGCCCCGTGCCAAACAAGAAATGTCTTCCCCACAAAACATATTTAGATGGCCCGAATTTAGAAATCTACAATTTAAGTAATTAAAAAAAGACAGAGGAAAAACATTTTGGGTCAGGGTTTGATTTAAAATTTAAAAAAAAAAAAAAAAAATAAAAATAGCCCGGGCATTCCCCCTTTAAAAGGGTACATTAAAAATGCAGTTTTGCTTTATTTTAGATGCATGACGCAAAGATTACTTTCAAAAAATTTGGATGAGAAAATTTTGGGGCCCACAATGTTAATTTTAGAATGACTTATAGGGATGTTCAATTTTCCAGTTGGCCCCGTGTATTTGGGTCAACAGGGTTCTTTTTTAAATTTTTTTAAAAAAGTCACTTGTAAACCCAACGGAATTATTACAATTTTAAAATAAAACAATAAAATTTTGACAAAAAGGAATAAGGAAAGGGAAAGCCCCTTTTTAGTTTTCTAGATTGTTTTTGAAAATGGTGCCCCGATCTGTCTGACCCTTAGCCCCAAAACTCTTTTCTAAAGTTAAACAATTTGTTTTTGAGAAAATAAATGTGTCCAATAAAAAAGGAACCGCACTGCCCCCAAAAAAGAAATCTTATTATAGCTTGTCTGAGTGTTTTATTCATCCCCCCCTGTTGTGTTTTTGTGATAATTGTGCCGAAAGTAGCCTCACTTTTTCTGCAGCTGACCAAACAACATTTTCTGGTTTAAAAGTAAAGGCTCTAAAGGGTTTCCCTTTGTCTACTTTTTTCCCTTTCCAAACCCCAGTTTCCCCCCCCCCCCCCCCCCGAGCCCCACCTTTCTGTTTTCCTTCCCCATGTGGGAAAAACCCTTTGGGGGGCCAAGGGGCCCGGGAAAAGGGGTGTAAATTGGGGGGAAAAATGCCCACAAAAAAAAAAGCTGAACCCCTTGGGTCACCTGGAATTTTCCCGTGTGGGACACAAGGAATACGGTGCCCTTTCCCCCCTCAAACAGCTGTGGGCCCCCAAAAGAGAAAAAATCAACTTGGCAACACAGAAAAAGGTTTCAAAATTAAAGGGGTTTTTCCACGAAGTTTAAAGTTTAAAGTGGGAAAGTTTGTAAAAATTAAACCGCCCAACCATTTTAACCATTTTATCATCATTAAAAATTCTTTGGGGGGTTTTGTCTTAGCGGCCCTCCCTTTTGTGATCCATTTTTTACAGCTCATCTCCAAAGGGGCTACGACCAGGCTAAGAGTTCTCAGTCCTGTCGCACAATGCTCAAGACATCACTCTCCTCTCAGGCAGCTACTGAGTGTTCAAAACACCGGGTGCTGGTCATTTTATCGTTTCCTCTGCTCTCCTTATAATTGGTCAAACAGTGAAAATAAATTAAAAAAAGAAACCTCTATGAGGTCTGTGCATTGGTAAAGAGAAATAATAAATTCCCAGTTTGTTTTCTCAGGGATTTGAACCGAGGGACACTTGTGTCTGGAGGCAAAAGAGTTTTAATTCTTGAGCTACATTGTAACTAATACAGCTCTTTACATTAACAGACCTTCTTTGACTAGAAAGAGGGAGGCCTGGTGATGTCATTCACTGCTGGGTCACTATGCTTAAAACAAATCTACATTGCCCACTTCAGAGCTGAAGAGCTGGATGCAGGAGGTATGAAATGAGATTGTGCAAAACCCCTTTAAAAACCTAAGAAACTCATTTTATTTAGAAAAAAGATTTAATATATCAAAAAATGATAATGTTTATAGCCTCAAAAATGATAATTAAACTGGAAATGGAAAGTTCTTTCTTTGCAATTGAGGCAGGGGACATATTTTCTTTTAATGGCCATGATGAATGTAGGCATGTTATTTAATCAGCTGTGAGAAAACCACACTGACTGCAGCTCATCACACCGACAAAACAACGGGTTAAGATACGATCCATCTGATCTGGTTTCTCCTGGTGCCCCTGCATCATCAATCATTGCTGCGTAGTCTTCAAACCCCAAATTAACGGAGAAGCACTCATAAAGGGGGGCCCCAAATATTCTGTTAGGATGAGACAATCTGTACCAAACATATATGCTGCATACCTTGATTCAGGTGTAATAGATTGGATTTATTTCGATGTTGGAAGGGATCTCCGTGGTCTGCCAGCCAGTTCGAGGCGGCGCTGCACGTTCCAAGCATGGCGGGGTGGGGGAGTAACAGCAATTTTGCGTTAGAGCTTTTCCTTCACAGACACAAGGAACCAATGACAGTATCCGACTCTTTTCTTTATACTACTCGCTTTGAGCTCCTGAACGACGGTGACACAATATGCAGCAACTTTTTCTCTTTTTACAGCTCTTCGAGATGTTGAATAAGATCTCCCAGTCTTCTGTTCGAAGCATCTCAGATAGTAGGATGGCGAAATTCTCTAAAATTCGGGGTTCGGTCACTTCGCGAATTTTCGACAAATTCGTTTCGGTCCGAATTACTTCGGCACGAATCACGTTAAAAAAACAGCTATTTTCCAGGGGCCAGAGACTGCTGGGTGCTGTAGAACGTTGTGCCATGCTTAAATATGCAGAGGGGCTTGTTTGGGTCTTCATACCAATGTTGTGTTTTAGGATGACACGCACATGACTGGCGCCGCTTTAGAATCGCTTCACTATAAAAATTCCTGGGCACTTAAGGGCAAATAACTGACCAAAAACTTCAGCGGGAAATGTAGCCTTATAAAGTCATGCTAGCGAATGCTTTAAAAAAACACGCTGAGAGCTCTGGTGGCAAATTTAGTTATAGGTGTGGAGGTGACGGCGGCAGCCACAGCAGCATGAGGTCAGGCAGTGGCACAATGACATTCTGGAGGCGGCAAACAGTATTAGCCACAGAGTGGACAATCACACAGTGTGGAGTGTCATGGAGCAAGCGCATGAGGTCAGGCTGTGGCACAATGACATTTGGACGGCGGCAAAACAGTATTAGGGCCACAGAGTGGCACAATCACACAGTGTGGAGGTCACGGCGGCGCAGTATGAGGTTCAGACAGTGGCACAATGGCCATTTGGAGGTGGCAAAAACGTATTAGCCACCGAGTGGCACAATCCCACTGTGTGGAGTTCACGGCGGCAGCAGTATGAGGTCAGGCAGTGGCAAACCAATGACTTATGGAGGCGGCAAACAGTATTAAGGCCTCAGGAGTGGCACATGATAACAGTGTGGAGGTCACGGCGGGCAGCAGTATGAGGACAGACAGTGGCACAATGGACATTATGGTCGCGGAAAAACAGTTTAGGGCACAGTGTGGCACCAATCACACCGTGTGGAGGTCACGGCGGCATCTTTATGAGGTCAGACTGTGGCACAATGGCATTCTGGGAGGTGGCAAACAGTATTATTCCACAGAGTGTCACAATGAGTACATGTGGAGGTCACGGCGGCAGCATGTATGAGGTCAGACAGTGGCACAAATGACATTATGGAGGCGGAAAATCAGTATTAGGCAAGAGTGGCACAATCACACAGTGTGGAGGTCACGGCGGCAGCAGTATGAGGTCAGGCAGTGGCACAATGACATTATGGAGGCGGCAAGACAGTATTAGGCCACAGAGTGGCACAATGACATTATGGAGGCGGCAAAACAGTATTAGGCCACAGAGTGGCACAATGATACAGTGTGGAGGTCACGGCGGCAGCAGTATGAGGTCAGACCGGGGCACAATGAAAATATGGAGACGGCAAAACAGTATAAGGACACACAGAGGAACAAGGATACGGTGTGGAGGTCACGGCGGCAGCAGTGTGAGGTCAGGACAGTGGCACAATAGACATTATGGAGGCTGGCAAGGACAGTATTAGGCCACGAGTGGCACCAATCACACAGTGTGGAGGTCACGGCGGCAGCAGTATGAGGTCAGACGTGGCACAATGGCATTTTGGAGTGGCAATAAAGTATTAGGCCACAGAGTGGCTCAATCACACAGTGTGGAGGTCACGGCGGCAGAGTTATGAGGTCAGGCAGTGGCACAATGACCTTATGGAGGCGGAAACACAGTATTAAGCCACAGAGTGGCACAATCACAAGTGTGGAGTTCACCCGGCGGCAGCAGTATGAGGTCAGGCAGTGACAATGACATTATGGAGGCGGCAAAACAGTATTAGGCCACAGAGTGGCACAATGATAACGTGTGGAGGTCACGGCAGCAGCAGTATGAGGTCAGACAGAGGCACATTGACATTATGGAGGGTTGGAAAAAAACAGTATTAGGGCAACAGAGTGGCACAATCACACCGTGAGGTTCACAGCGCAGCAGTTATGAGGTCAGGCAGTGGACAAAAGACAAATTCTGGAGCTGGCACAAAAAGGCGTAGGGCCAAAAAAAAAACAAGGGGAGTGGTACAATGAACACAGTGTGAGGGCACGGCAGGAGCAACAGCAGCAGCATAAGGTTCAGACAGTGGCACAATGACACACAGTGTGGAGGGCACGGCAGCAGCCACGGCTGCAGCATGAGGTCAGACAGTGGCACAATGACAAATTCTGGAGGTGGCAAAATCAGGATTAGGCCACAGTGTGGAGGGCACGGCAGCAGCCACGGCACCAGCCTGAGGTCAGACAGTGGCACACTGACACGTGTGGAGTGGGACGGACAGGAGTCCACAGCAGCAAGGCATGAGGTCAGAGAGTGGCACAATGACATTCTGCAGGTGGCAAAAAAGTAAAAGGCCACAGAGCGGCACAATGACTGTGAGCGGAGGTCTCGGCTGCAGCAGAATGAGGTCAGGCAGTGGCACAATGACAGAGAGTGGAGGTGTTGTCAGGAGCAACAGCATGAGGTCAGAGAGTGGCACAATGACATTATGGAGGTGGCCTAAATCAGTACACAGGCGCAGAGTGGCACAATGGACACAGTGTGGGATGTCACGGCAACAGCAACAGCGCAGCAGCATGAGCACATAGAGTGCCACAATGACCTGAGTGTTGAGGTGGGTGGAAATACCATGTCCCTGGTAAAGACGGGTGGGTAGGCAGATGGAGAAAACTATCAGCAGAGGTGTGGCATCAGGCGGGTGGCGGCTTCAGTAATAGTGGCTGAGGCAGTAGTTTGAACCCAGACTGACGCCTAAGGCTTGGTGTGTGGAATCTGGCCGATCCACGCCTGATTCATCTTGACAAAGGTCAGTCGTTCAACATTTCCCGTTGGGACAATGGGTTCTCTTGGGGGTAACGGATGGCCCCCGCCGGCACTGAACACCCGCTCTGATGCCACTCTTAATGGCCGGGCAGGACAGCTTCTCCACTGCAAAAACTCGGCAAGTTGCGGCCACACATCCAGTGTTTGGTCTGCCCAGTAGTCCAAAAAACGGATCTTCTAACTGGGGTGGCAAGTGCTGTCCAAGTAGGCCACAACCTGATGTGTTCAGGGAATGCTCCATGTCCTTTGCTGCTGCTGCTGCTGCTGGTGACTGCCCTCCTTCATAGGCGGGTGAAGAAGCTGCTCATTAGTGGACTCCAGACTTAGGTTACTGCTGATGGACTGGTACGCTCCTACCCCCACACTTCCCCCAGCAGCGCGGCAGTAGTACGTGAGCGCTGAGGAACCCCCCGGTCAGACTGTCAGAGGAGGGACGATGCCGCACATAGGCAGCGGACCCAACTGATTACGGAGGATTTCCCTATAGTATTTGAGTTTGTCTTCCCTCTCAATTAGCTGGGAAAAAGGCTCCCTTTTTGGACCGGTAGCGAGGGTCCAATAGGTGGAGAGGCCAGAAGTCATCCCTTGCCGGATGCTGACTATTTCGGCTGTCACTAGCCAGGCAAATAAGCCTGCTGCGGGACACTGCACATGTGACTCGAGGGCTACCCTGCCTCCATTTCAACTGTATACCTGCCACGGTGCTTTGGGGAGTCATCTGCCTCGTCTTCCTTCATCTCCATCCACCTCCTCCAGCTGCTCCTTGACTCCTCCTCTCTTGTCCTGGGTAGAAAATCCACTCATGTTCACAGACAGCTTCTGCTCCACGTACTCCTTTCCTCCTCCTACTCCTTTTTCAGTCCCCACCGGACCTCATGTGGCCACGAGATGTAGGTCGCCACATCTCCAGTCCCCTGCCAGACAGATTTTCAGAATCTGTTCCCTGGGACATGAAGCAGTGGAATGCGTTTATTTCTTCCCTTAGTCCTGGCGACTGACAATAAAGTGGCCTTCCTTCGAATGGACCTCAACAACGGCAGGTTGTCACGCATGAGCTGCCACTGGCTGACTTCAAAGTTACACAGTGGTGTACTTCGTCTGCCTGGATCATCAAAAAATCGTTAATGGCCTTTCTCTGTTCTACAGTTGGTCCAACATGTGCAGGCTTGAAATGTCCGCGGGTGGAAACATCGCATATCAGAGGTGTTGGGGGAGGCCGTTCTGCCGCTGCAACTCGAGGAGGTGTTCGGGCTTTGTACGAATGGAATAAGTGCATGCACAGTTTCCGGGCCTTTTTCAGAATGTTCTGAAGTTCGGTGGAAGACTTCAGGAACCTTTTACAACCAGATTGAACAGTGCGCCATGCAGGGGCATGGACCATCCCTCCTCGGTGCGGGCGCGGACACCATGTTCCTCCCATTGTCCGTCCATGGTTCCGATTTGCAGTTTGGCGCGGAGAAACCCCACACATCGATTTCTTGCTGCATGCGCGGAGCAGTTCCTCCCTGTGTGACTTCGTTCGCCGAGGCAAGCTAGGTGTAGAACTGCGGGGACACGCTTTTCCCCTACACATGTGGTATGATGGAGCAGTACTTGTGGGGCTGAAGGGTTTGGTTGGAGGAGGAGGAGGGGACATTGGCGCAGGAGCAGCAGTTTGACAACGTGGAGGAGAAAGCGGGGTCTCTGTCCAAGTTGTTGGGTGTGCCTGGGCAGGAAGGCACATTCACCAGTGGGCCGTAAAGGACATGTATGGCCTGGGCCGTAGTTACAGCTCCAGACGTCCGCGCTGCCGTGTACTTGGAACAAACCCATAAAACTCAAGGACTGACCACTTTCTGTTCTACCCTATTTATGAAGTGCTGGTACTGCCTTTTTGGAAAGAAATTACGGCTTGGAACTCTCCTCTCGGCTCGGCACAAGCCATTAGTTCTCTGAATGGTGCAGAGGGCCAAACCATTTGGAAAGGGAGGGACTTTCAGTACCAAACAACTTGGACAGGAGCACGGTCAGCTGCTGCACCTTAGGATGGTTGGACGCATACTGTTGTCTCTTTCAATCGCCTCTTGAACGACTGCTGGCGCCATGAGTAGCGAGGAGCAGGAGCATCTGGACCCGGGAGAGGATGTCAAAAAGAAAACAGCTGCCTTCTGCAGAGGTGGTGGAGCTTGACTGGCTGAAATGGCATGCGTGCCACTGGGCCGTGCTTGCTGTTTCGCGGCAGGATGGACCCACCACATCTGAGCCACGTTTCTCCAGGCCACGGATGGTGACGCTGCTTTTGTTTTACGCAGGGCCGTTGTGCCAACGTTAGCTCCCCGGCCACGCTTCACTTTCTGCCACAGATTCTACATATACCCATATTCGGCTCCTCGGTGTCTTAGCAAAGAAATGCCACACCGCCGAGTAGTGATTTTTACCGCCAACGCTCCGCACTGAGTGACTACTGCCGCCGCTGCCTCGCTGAGCCCCCGTGCCGCTACTGTTCTTGGACCTGCGAAGCGGGTTTTTCTACCCCGTGGCCGCTTGGCTCCCGACCTCACACTGCTGCTACCTGCTGACTCCGGGCCCCCAACCCC
>JAODAL010079161.1:0-12671 GCA_025379985.1 Phyllomedusa bahiana | reverse complement strand
CGGAAAATCGTCGGTTGGGGGCCACGGGCCCTGCATTGCGGGTGGGTCCCCTGGAATTCATTAAAACGCGTCCCCCAATCTGTTGTTCAGTGGTTAATGCAACCTGCATCCCAGTTTACCCCCTCGTCCCCCCAGTCAGGGCCCACAAATGTCATCTCACATCCCAAACATCCGTCCCCCCATGAAGCGAAGGCGCCCAAATGTCAATTCTTTTGTACCCCCCATGTGGATAATCAATTTTTCTAAAACCCTTTTTGTGAAAAAATTTGCGGTTGGGTAAAGAAGCATTTCAAAAGATAAGAGCCAAAGAGAATTGATTTTGGGGTCTGCGCCCCGGTCCAGGGGGAAGAAGCCGTTTAACAAAATGGTGGTTAAGCTTTTTTTGGCCCTTTTTTTCTAGGGTCAGAAGGATGGTCAACTGCGGTCCAACGGTAAGTCTTTTTCAGTCAAACTTTAAAAAGGGGCCATATTCCCTTTTTTCCGACTTTTTAATTGTGGGGCAGAAATTTAAGGTATTGCGGTCCCGGCAGGGATGTCAAAGTCCTTCAACTAAAATGGTGGTTTTAAAGACTCCTTTTTCCGGGGCCTTTTAATCTATGGGTCAACAGGTTTAATGGTATTCTGCGGTCCAGGACGGTATGTCAATGTTATTCAATAAAATGGTGGTTTCCTGATTCCTTTTTTTTGCCTTTTTTTAAATTTTGGGGTTTAGAAGGTTTAAGGTCATAGCGGTCCCGGAAGGTATTGTCAATGCCATTCAACTAAAATGGTGGGTTTAAAGACTCCCTTTTTTCCGGGATTTTTAATCTGTGTGTCAGACGGTTAGGGGCTTGCCAGTCCAGGGCAGGGGATAGTCAATGTCCATATAGCAAATGGTGGGTGAAAACTCCTTTTTTTCCCGGGACTTTTTTTAAACTGGGGTTTGAAGGTTTAAGGGTCATGCTTGTTTCCCGGCAGGGGGAAATCAATGTCAGTTCAAGTAAAAAGGGTTCAAAAAATACTGCCCTTTTGCACTTTTTAAATTTTTGGGTCATGCAGGGTTTAAAGGGGGGGCTGTGGTACAGGACAGGGGTAGTAAAAGGTCTGTGGCTTTTTTTGTGACTTTTTTAACTAATTGTTTGTAAAATGTAGCCTATCCATTTACTGTTTTGGATGTTAATTCCCGCTTTTTTCCAGCCCCGTTTGGGGTAAGAATAAGGTTTTTGTTCCTTCCCATAGACTTTTAAAGGTCAAAAAGCGATAATCTGTTATCAACTATCGAATTCGTATGATAAATGCCATACGACTACGAATCTATAACATAGTTGTACAATGGTCCCTCCCTGTCTTTTTAATCATCCATGCCCAAAAGGTTTTGTTAGGCACTGGAAGAGCAAAAATATACCCACATGTCTTGAAAATCCCATACATCCCTGTATTGAAAAAATTTCTCGCCTTCGGGAGAAGGCAAGGCTTAAAATTCTTGGCCATTTGGGCATCACGGCTGGCAAATAACCCCAAACAGAAGGTTTGTGAGCAAATTTTCTGTTCTGGGCTGCTGGTGGGCTACCAGTGTGACCTCCCTACCCCATCCCTTCCTCCTCACCCTTTCTCTCTCCTTTCCTCTAACTCCCCCCCCATTATGTATTTTATTTCTTTGGTCCTCCTTGTAAGAGGAGCCCTCTGTTATCCACTAAAGGTTATGGTATTTTACCATTGTTTATTGTTTCTGAAAAATGTAGAATTGCATTTGAGGCAGCCAGTGACTTAGACTTTCCTGCAATACCCATCTGTGCTTAGTATACCCTTTTATAAAAGTATTCTCACTTTAACCTAGACAATATCATACTACATGTTATCTCAATGTTCTGAAGATTTGAGCATTGTATTAGTATTTAGAGATTTTTATATATCACAATAACATTTATCCCTCTATAACATTTATCTCTCAAGGTAAATATCTACATCTTCTTTCAAACCCTGGTTATCAGTCCTAACCTTGATTTTTACAACATCAAATTTAAAGTTCTATTAATGAAATAAACTCAAGTTTTGATTAAATACCACTGTTTAATGTTTCGGTCTATATTGACCCATTTATGATATTCTCCCGAGGTTTATTTATGACTTTTGTAATCTACTTTGACTGTATTACTGACCTGCTTATCAAGTATTGTCACTTGTCATGATTTATGTTATTGTTAAAATTCAATAAAAACTTTATTGATAAAAAAGTGATAGAAACACCAAAGAGGTGCCAATGAACACATCATTTCATCCCGCAAAAAAAATTAAATAATAATTAAACAGTTCTGCATATGGGGAAAAAAAAAAAAAGATATGGCTATCAGAAGATAATGATGAACAAATATAGTTTTACACAATAAAACCTGCAGAGTAAAGCTAGCCTGTTATTAGATGGTGACTTGTTTAAAAAACCTTAATAAAAAAATAATAAAGTATCATTTGAACCTTTAAAGAAACCAATAAAAAAATCAAATTATCCCAAAAAAAAAGCCCTTAAACAGTCCATATAAGTTTTCTAGGCCCCGTGGCTCTCATGGTCATTTCATTACAGCACGAGGGGCTCAGGGACTGCACTTTTTCCCTTCAGCATGGGGCGTGGGTTCAACCTCCCACGAAAAACAAAGTGGAATTTGTTTGTTCTCCCCTTATTTGGGATGGGTTTTCCCCTGAAAACTCATGAAAAGGGGTTTTTTCACACTGAAAAGAGTATAGATAAATCAATGGGGAATTTTGCTTGGGGCCCAAAGGGGGAAAAAAAAAAATGACCCAAACAAATTTCATGACGTTCTCTTTACGGTGGGGAAATAAAGACGCTTCATATACATAAATATTGGGTGTCGCTAATTGAAGACCCAGAATTAGAAAATTGAGTTTTGGCATAAAATTTTTGCAAACATTTTAGTTTAGTCACGCAGAAAAAACTCCGTTTAGGATCTACTAAGAATACCCTGTTTTTAACATCTCTATCTACACCTTGAACCTCCAAAAGGGCCCCCACTGCTTGCCCAAATGAAAGGGAACATTTCCTGCTTGATATGGTCTGTACCTCCTTCAACCTTTTTGGGGTGGCTTTTGAACACTGTTGTAAAAGGAATTAAATTTTTATCCTGGATGGTGTTTTTCAATATGGGATGTTTCTTTTTCTAATCATATTCCCAAAGATGTTCCCCCAGCATTTTTGGTTTTTTACTTTTGGCTATGTCTGCTGTAACCATTGGCTTATAATTCTGTTTTGGGAAAAAAAGATATTTTAAAACTCTGAAATTTGTACATTAAAACCTTTTGTTGTCAAAAATGGAAGGAAAAACAGACTAAAAAAATAAGAGCAAAAAAAAAAAAATTTGTTTAGTCTTTTATACAGCTGAGGAAATAAGTCAGGTTATGAACCTTTTTGTAACCCCTTGGGATCTCCCGGGGCCCTTTGGGGGCCCAATTTGGTCATTGTTGCTTTGGCATAAATTTGGGTCCCGTTTACTTAATCTTTATTTTTCTTGTTCCCAAGCCCCTGTAGTTGGTTGTCAGAGGGGCCCCTGGTATGTCCCGTCCCAAAGCAAAATATTTTTAAATTTAAATTTTTTTTTATGTTTTTAACTTTTTCCCTTTTTTGTTCAAAGTGTCACAGCCTGCAAACCAAACCCTTTATATGACTTGGATGAGCTGTTCTTCTCCTGCCCAACTGCAATCTTGCCCCTTTAACTTAAACTTCCCCCCGATCCCCTCTACCTTGTCCCCAAACAGTGCTTGGTGTTGGAACTGGGATGTGTGGTGCTTGTGGGGTAAAAATGGTACAGTTGGGTACAGTGGTGAAACAATCTTTCTTAAAAAAGCATAAAAATTTATTTAAAGTCATAACACGTAAATGACACATAATACTCTAGAGTGAGAACGCATCCCTGACTCCTTATAAAAATGAATACCCTTATGGGGTATTACGTATTACCCCACTTCCCCCTGTTCCTTGCCAAAATTGTTGGTTTGTATCGTGAGACGTGAGCTTTGTTTTTTTTTTCTTCGTGAAAATGACCCAAATTTCTTTGGGCTTTTCTTTGTTTGCCTGCCTCCTGCCCTGCCCTTATTGCACAGACTTGACTATGGCTCTTCCTGACCCCTTTGTACTACCCTGCACCCCAGCCATCACCACAGTGGTCACGTCTGTTGTAGTGACCTTGGAGTCTCACACTTCAAAGACTAACCAGCCTGTGGGGGGGACCCGGGGAAAAGGCCGGGGTTTTTTTGGCCCTCCCCCTGGAAATTGCTCTACCATTTTTTGGGGTTTGTTTCCAGAGAAAACACTTCCCGTCATTTATGACATGTGTATTGTTGTGCAATCACCAGTACGGGCTTTTCTACAGTTGAGTTTCCCTGCGGTGGGGGCCCAAATTGTTTGTAAACCCATTTTAATACAGTATGAAGGAAAAAAAAAAACCAATCTACCCCAAAAATCTAATCTTTTTAAATGGGGGTAAAATACCCTTTTTGGGGAAAAGAGAATCAATAAATTGGTGTGAGGATTTACGGGGTTTAAAGGCCCTCACGGGACCCTTTTGCAAAAGGGGGGTTTTTTTTTTCCGGGAAAAAAAGAGGGGAAAATAGCTCCAAGGTCCCCTTTTTTGGGGGGAAATGTAGTTATCCTCAATTCACATATAGCTCAAAAGAGCCGGGGCAGTTTTGAAAAGGTTTTTAAACCCAAACCAGTTAAGTTCTTTTTCGGATTTTTTGCCCTTGTCATTGCAGAGTAAAATTAAACTGGTTGGCTGGGTGGGGAAAAAGGAGGGGCTTAGAGGGGGGAATACCTCTCCTTATGAACTTTTATAAGGGGCCGCATTTTGGAAAAATCCAGAAACATTTTGGGTTTTTTGCCCAGCAAAGGGCAGAATAAACCCCTACCTTTTAGGAAAGATTTTATGTAAATCGGTTTCTTTGGTAAAAAGTGTTGGTTTTTTTTTAAATGTTTTATTTCAGTTTTGCTTTTTTAAATTTTAAAAAAAAAAATCTCTTTCTTGGTAAGGGGGGAGTTTCCCCTTAAAAAAAAGTCTTATTTATCGTAAAAAGTTTTATTCCCAGTTCCCACTTTGTTTTCTCATTTGAAAAACAATAAATCTTTTATCAACTGGAGAAACAGAACAAAAAACCTTTTCTCTTCTGCCTTAGACAAGAAAAAAAAAAGATTTAAAGTAAAAGTTTGCTATGAAAAAAATTTATTCCACCGGGTGACCCTTCCCCTGGGGCCAAAAAGGCTAAGGGGGAATCCCCCAAAGGAAGGCCAAACAAAAATTATTCCCCTCTTTGTGAAAAGAGAGGATAAATAGTCCCCCAGCTCAGCATCAGCTCAGAGAACAAGAGAAGAACCCGCAGCGTCCAGGGGACTAAGGAAAAGCTGTTCTACAAAATAACGGGGTAAGGACTTTCACCCCCTGATCTGAAAACCTCACGGCTCCCACACATCATGTTAACAAGGAGAGACCGGGCCTCAGCTCTGGGATATATACTATACCCAGCTGTGTGTATACTGTGAGACTGTGCCATTCGGATGGGGGGTCTCCCTTCTTTGGTTTCTTTGCTGTATATTTGGGCCCCCTTTTTGTCCTGTTATTGCTGGGTAAAAGTGTAAGGTTGTGTATCTGGAAAGTTGAGGGGCTCCCAGTCATTTTTTTGGTGTTTTGTTTTGTATATGGTCCTCACTGTTGTTTCCCGTTATTGCAGGGTTTGGTATGGGTTGTTTTTTCTGGATGTGAAGTCTCAGTCATTAAATTTTGGTGGGCTGTGCTTTTATTTGGTCAAGTTGTCCCCCTTATTGCTGTGTTTTAGTGTAGGTTTTGTATCTGGATTTTGGGGGTCTCCCTTAATTTGGTGGGCTGTGCTGTATTATGGTCACTGTTGTCCCGTTTTTTTGCTGTGTTAGTGTGGGTTGTGTATCCTTTTATGTGAGGGCTCCATCACCCTTTGGTGTCTGTGCAGTATATGGTCCCACTGTTGTCCCTTTTTGGTTGTATAGTGTGAGGTTGTGTATCTGGATGTGGGTCTCTTTTTTTCTGGTGTTTTGTGCTGTATATGGTCCTCACTGTTGTCCTGTTATTGCTATGTATAGTGTGAGGTTGAGTATCTGGATGTGAGGTCTCCAGTTATTGCTTTTGGTGTCTGTGCTGAATATGGTCCTCACTCTTGTCCTGTTATTGCTGTGTATAGTTTGAGGTTGTGTACCTGGATTGAGGTCTCCATTTTCTTCTGGGGGTTTGTGCTGTATATGTCCTCACTTTTTTCCTGTTAAATTTTGTTATAGTTTGAGGGTTTTGTACCTGGATGTAAGGTCTCCATTTAAAATTTTGGTGTCTGTGCTGTATATGGTCCCCATTTTTGTTCCCGTTTTTTGCTGGTTTTGTAGTGTGGGTTGTGTATTTGGATTTGAGGTTCCATTATTCTGGTGGGCTGTGCTGTATATGGTCCTCGCTGTTGTCCTGTTATTGCTGTGTATAGTGTGAGGTTGTGAATCTGGATGTGAGGTCTCCAGTCATTGCTTTTGGTGTCTGTGCTGTATATGGTTCTCACTGTTGTCCTGTTACTACCTGTCATGTTTCAGCCTCCATCAGTGTTATCCTTTTTGGGCCCAAAATGTTTTTTTTTGGGCCGTTTTCAGAGCCAAATTTGGGGGGTTTCCCGGATGGAAAATTTTATTCTTTCCCCATTTCCTTTAAACCTAAACTGCTTCAGGGGTTTTGGGGAAAAAATAGTGTGGGTTTATGGGGGTAACCCCAAAAAACCCAATTAAAAAAGTGCCTTTAAAGGGGGACATGTATGTCTAGGTGATGAGGCCCGTTCTAAAAAGCTTTAATGCAGTTAAAAGAAAGTGCCCCGAATGTATGGACATGTTTTCTAAGGTAATTTAAAGGGGGGGGGTGCTTCCCAGTTCCAGTTCCGTTCTGTTCCCCTTTTAACTTGGTTTGGCTGTTTCACAGTAAGTTTCCTTGGGTTTTTCGTGCGACGCCCCCAGAAAACCCCCCCCTTTGGGCGGGGGGACCAACCATAATTTTGAAGTGCGCCGGGTCATATATTTAAAAGAAAAGGGCCTGCACCGTTTTTTCGGGTGAAAAAGGGCCCCAGAAAACTGGCCCCCAGCCCCCGCACATACATGTCGCCCTTAATGTCTGTGTCTTAGAATTTGCCCGTTTTCTGTTTTTGATTATTTTTTGTTTGGTGGTGAGGATTTTTTTGTGTTTGTGAAGGCCCAGGATATCTCCCCCCAGATGCAGGACACTTTAGTTTTCAGGGCCCGCAGGTCGTTGATTTTGGGGGCTCTCTCCCAGGTGTAGAAGCCCGCAACCCGTGTATATACCTTCCTCCTCTTCTTCACAGTTAGTGATGGACAACATGTGAAGGACGCTGCATGTAGATTAGAGCTGATCGGAGAGCTGCAGCACATCACACAGCCTGCAGACCTGATGCTGGGAGGAATTATACAGCTTTTTACCCAACCTCACCAAGATGGCGATTATACATTCAGGGACAACTATGAACTCATCACCTGTGAATTGTAAGTATGTGAATCATTGGTTTCTGACCTTTTCCTAGCTGGTAATGTGACTCATTTGCACAAAGTTTTCCCTCTTAAAGTTATTACAAACAGAGCTGTGAGTCAAGGTCATAATGAGGGGCTCGCCACATAGCCCATAGATGGAGGTCTTCTGCATCAAAACACTACTCAAAAAGTTTGGGATATTTGGCTTTTGGTTGAAATTTCAGGATGAACATAAACTTTCTTGACTTTTTTTAAAATGAACTAAATGAGCCCATATCTTCCCTTTAGATACAATGTCCAACTATTCAATGTTTCTAACAACTTGCTGATCTCTAAGGGTATGTTCACACAAAGTGTTTGGATCCGTTTCTTACCAGAAGAGAAACTGCATCCAAAAAACGTATCTGCTGCAGATGCTGTTTTGAATGCGTTTTGCATGTGTTTTTGGATGCGTTTTTCGGATCCGTTTTTCAATATATATACACAGTATACACGACATAAAATGCAGGCAAAGAACTTGAGACTATTCACAAATGATACCATCCACAGAGGTTGTAGTTTTAAAAAGGTAGAATCTTTAGTGTAATATACTAAATCGGCTCCAAGTGGTCTCATTTGATCTAGAAGAACTGTTTGAACTTTAGTAACCTAATGACCTACATTTTCACTTAGAGTGGAAAGTGGTTAAGTAGTAGTATAAGAGGAAGCCCAATAGAGG
Source organism: Phyllomedusa bahiana (assembly GCA_025379985.1). NCBI lineage: Eukaryota > Metazoa > Chordata > Amphibia > Anura > Hylidae > Phyllomedusa > Phyllomedusa bahiana. The sequence continues at coordinate 4,434 of JAODAL010079161.1, read as the reverse complement.
GAGCTAACAGCATTTTACGTGTTTCAGAGGAAGCCCAATAGAGGGATCTATCAGCATTTTACGTGTTTCAGAGGAAGCCCAATAGAGGGAGCTAACAGCATTTTACATGTGTTTCAGAGGAAGCCCAAAAGAGGGAGCTAACAGCATTTTACATGTGTTTCAGAGGAAGCCCAATAGAGGGAGTGAACAGCATTTTACATGTGTTTAATCTTCTAAATCCCTTTTTATATATATATTGAATGATATAAAAGCAGTTTTTTAGTATAGGATAGGTGTTTATAGAAATTATAGAAGTTTTTAATAATAAATTTATAAATTATTTAGATAAATAGTTTATTATAGAATGTTGAGTGTTTTTTGTATTATTCTGAAACCACTCAACATTCTATGATAAACTATCTAAAACATTAATAAATGTATTATTAAAAACTTCCATAATTTCTATAAACACCCATTCTATACTAATAAACTGCTTATATATCTTTCAATACATATAAAAAGTGATTTCTAAGACTAAACACATGTAAAATGCTGTTAGCTCACTCTATTGGGCTTCCTCTGAAACACATGTAAAATGCTGTTAGCTCCACCTAGTTGGCTTCCTAACGCAAGTCATTAGGTTACTAAAGTTCAAACAGTTCTTCTAGATCAAATGAGACCTCTAGAGGCCGATTTAGTGTATTACACTTCAAATTTCAATCCAATGCATTTTTCGGATGTGCTTTTCATATGAAAAACGGATCCAAAACGAACCCAAAAGTATGTTGCACTTTTGGATCCATTTCTCAGGTTCCAAAAGTGCACTCCATTGTTTACTATGGGGATTTCACTTGCGTAAAATGCAAGTAGAATTGACATGTTAATTCTTAAAACGGATCTGAAAAGCGCATCGAGAAGACGCAAGCTAACACGCATCAGCAATCACTCGTCTGAACGGAGATGCGTGTTTTACATTGAAACTTGTAAATCACACTGCACATTGTCAGATACGTTTTTTGGATCCGTTTTGGGTCCGAAAAACGGAACCAAAAACAGATCTGAAAAATATCGTGTGAACATACCCTAACAATCAACTTAATGGCAAAATTCCCAACAGGTGTTTAATCCCAGAATTGCCCATTAAATTTAGGGAATCAATGGGATTTGGGATTTAAACCGTCCTCCTCATCCTGCTGTTCACATTGTGACATCATGAGACCAAGACAACACCTTACAATTGATCAACAGGACCTCGCCATTGCCAGGCTTCAAGCAGGATTCTCTCAGACGGAAGTGGCCACTGAGCTTAGAGTGTCCCAGAGTGTCATCAGCAGGTTGTATCAGAGATAGAGAGACTGGAAGAGGCACAGAAAGGCAAATAAGTGGACGTCGTTTATCTCCATCACAGACTGATGACTGCTTCATTGTAAGCGGAGCCGGATGATGAATTCTGCACAACTCCAGGCACGTTTAATGGAGGTGAAAGGCAACCAAGTGTTATGTTAGATCATTCAAAACCGTTTACAATTGGTGCGGTCTGCGTGCTAGATAACCAGCAAGGGGACCTGACCAGTACCTGACCTGGCTGATGGCTGTTACTGTTGTCTCCGATCATGGTGGCTAAAAATTTTGCTCGGTGAAAAAATTTTTCATCACTGAACAGCACTGAGAAGCACTGGTGATGTGTGTGGCTGGTGGTGTGGTCAGGTCATCTGGCATGTAGACCATGCTGTGTAAATTTTTTCGAATGGTAGACTGACATTGCTCCCTTTCGCTTTTTAAACATGCCCGATTTGGGGACCTACCGTTATTGAGGCTACCCATTAAATTGGAATGTACCTATCTGTAGAGCAATATTTAATATTCTTTGCCCCAGATCTTTAGAAAAATGTGCCCAAATGCTGATTAGTTTTTTGTATTTTACGGGTTTTCCCAAAATGGCTCTATCGGAGGTTGGACTATGTCAGACCGGTTGGTCCCTTTTTTTTAATAAAATGGTGAAAAGGGTGTTTTTTCCGTTTTTTTTTTTGTTAGAAAAGAGGTGTTTTACGACATCTCTTATTATACCCCTGGGGTTTTGTCTGCCAGCGTGTTTATTTTAAAAACCCCCAAAGGACCCAAGCCCGATGTTGCAAAGAGGATCCATCTAACACCCCTGTTTCTAACACTGGAATCAAAGGTAAAAAAACACTGACACCAAAAAAAAAAAACACTTTATTTTAAAAAAACCTTCCCCAAGGCCTTTTGTAAAAAAACATAGATAAAATTTTGGTCGATGAGTCAAATAAAACCATCATGTCCATGGAAAATCTGCAGAAAAAACAGAAACACTGCAAAAAGAATTACTGTGCTAAACTCCATCTCCTGCATCTGCTGAAGATCATGTTTATGTTGGGCTGACTTTGGGGGGGGGGGGGGGGGGGGAAAGGGAATTTGGAGAAAGGACATGATTTGATGGAAAGGCCATAGCTGTAAAAAATCTACTGGGATTAACCCTCTTTTCCCTTCCGCCCCCATTAGGAGAGGTCTCTAAGTATGGCCTCTCCCACCCATGGAAAGTTTGTACAGAGGTGGGGGAAAGTGAGAGAGGTGCTGAAAAAGTGAGGATTCTAAGATATTTTTGTGAGAAACCACCATGAAGGTCTGGGCCAGATGGAGAAGAAAAATCAAAGTGAAGGACTCTTTAGATAAGATGTCACTTTTGATCCCGGTAAAAATGCACTGTATTGTCTTATATGTTGCAGGGCCTTTGAAAAAGGGAAATTACCATATAGGCAGTGTATGGAGGTAATATACATTTTAGAGCCTGGTAACTGGTACCCACCCCTTAGGTGGTAATATATGTCTGCAGACCGTGACATGGTCCTCCACTTTTTTGGCCACGTTTGATGGAAATTTTTAGTCTACTGTATGGTGGTAATAAAAAAGTCTGCGGGGGCCTGTGACACTGTATTACCATTTGGTCAAGTATGTGGTATATCATTTGCGGCCTTACACTGCTGTCTACCACTATTGGTCACTTTTCAGGATAATTACAGTTGCAGAGCCCTGTTTACACTGGTCTTCCATTATGGTTGTTAAAGGGTTTTTACAGTTGCAGACCCTTACAGTGCTGTCTAAACTTTGGGTCCTGCATGTAGGTAATATACAGTCTGCAGGCCTGTGTACACTGATATCTCCACTTTTGGGGTTGAAATATATAGTCTGCGGGCCCTGTGAAACCCTGTTCACTACCACTATATGTTATGTTGGAGGTAATTTCGTCTGCAGAGGCTGTGTACACTGATTCTACCACTATATTGTCACTGATGGAGGAAATATAGGTCTGCAGAGCCGTGTGCATGGTGTCTCCCCACATTGGTCACTCCCCGGTGGTTTTTACAGTCTAAAAGGGCCCTGTGTAAAAGGGTCTTACCACTATTGGTCATGTTTGGAGGAAATATAAGTTGCAGAACTTGTGTACACGGGTGTCTCCCACTTTGGTCACTTTAGGGGGGGAAATAAAGAGTCGAGAGTCTGTGTGCCTGGTATTACCACTGTTGGTCACTGTATGGAGGTAATATGCGTCTGCGGGCCTGGTACATGTGTTAGCACTATATGACATGTACGCGGGGAAAAACAGTCTACAGTCTGAATCATCTAGCTGTGAGTGTTTTGGATTGATACGCTTCATATTACTATTTCCTGTGACTGCTGTTCTACCTCTCTGTTTTGATTATTGTTGTTTAGAGTCCACCAGTGTCATTATAACAAAGTGACAAACTAATGCATGTAGCTTTACCTGCTTCACTTGAGCTACATGGCCAAGGATCACTATTGTGGGTTCCCATGGTCTAACCAGGAGTAGTGGTGGCAAATTTTTATCCTTGTCCTGTATTTTCATTTCTCTGTCCCAATAAAGCAGAAAAGCTTTGTGATAAGACTGATGGGTATAAATTGTCTTTTATAGTAAATGGGCAAACACAACAGTGACTTGGGCAGGGTAGAGGCATCAGTGTAGCAGCTGGAAAGAAAGCAGAGCCCGGCTGCTGCATTCTATTCTGTATTTTTTTCTTGTTTTCGCCCCCCTCCCAGTTCCTGGACTCTCCCGGGGCTTCTTTTGCATGAAGAAATAAAAAAAGAAGATGGACTGTTTGCCTAAAATTACTTGGGGTACAAAATATATGACGCCTGTATGTTAGAACATAAGCTGTACAGAGTCATGGTTTTTTGCAGGAAGAGAAGAACCTCCCAACTAAGCTTGGGAAGAGCAAAGTGGTGGCTTTTATTGGACACTTGGTGTCCTCTTCTAGTCTGTCCATAGCGGAGACAACTGGGTTCTATGGATATCCTCAGGTATAGAAAAAAATTAAAAATAATTTGCAATGACTTGAAAATTTTTTTTTTGATGTATTTTCTTCAAAGGGGTTTTTTTCAGTCTGAAATAGCAAAACGACCCAGAGGTGGGACCTGGGA